>CAUYLG010049361.1:0-91781 GCA_963573385.1 Cacajao melanocephalus | reverse complement strand
CTCTCAGCTATTGCTTGTATGTAAAGGAATTTTATTTCTCCTTTGCTTACAAAGATTAACTTGGCTGGATATGAAATTCTGGGTTGAAAATTCTTTTCTTTAAGGATGTTGAATATTGGCCCCCACTCTCTTCTGGCTTGTGGAGTTTCTGCCAAGAGATTTGCTGTGAGTCTGATGGGCTTCCCTTTTTGGGTAAACCGACCTTTCTCTCTGGCTGCCCTTAGCATTTTTCCCTTCATTTCAGCCCTGGTGAGTCTGATGATTATGTGTCTTGGGGTTGGTCTTCTCAAGGAATATCTTTGTAGTGTTCTCTGTATTTCCTGAATTTGGATGTTGGCCTGCCTTGTCAGTTTGGGGAAGTTCTCCTGGATAATACCCTGAAGTGTGTTTTCCAATTTAGTTTAATTTTCCCCATCACTTTCAGATACACCGATGAAACATAGATTTGATCTTTTCATATAATCTTGTATTTCTTGGAGGCTATGTTTATTTCTTTTCACTCTTTTTTTCTCTAATCTTGCCTTCTCGCTTTATTTCACTGAGTTGATCTTCAATCTCTGTATCCTTTCTTCTGCTTGATTGATTTGGCTGTTGAAACTTGTGTATGCTTCACGAAGTTCTCTTGCTATGTTTTTCTGCTCCATCAAGTTGTTTATGTTTTTTTCTACGCTGGTTATTCTATTTAGCATTTTGTTTAACCTTTTTTCATGGTTAGCTTCCTTGCATTGGGTTAGAACATGCTCCTTTAGCTTGGAGAAGTTTGTTATTGAGGGACTGTGTTAGAGGAACTTCCAGGGTCAGCCAGGGGCTGTGTTCTCAGTACAGGTATTTTCCCACCTCTGGCCGGCTAGGGGCTCTGTTCCCAGTGCAGGAATTTTCCACCTCTGCCTCCTAAAGGCAGTGGCTCAGTGACTCAGGGTTTTAAAACAGTAACCAATCTGGTAAAGGATTCAAAGATCAGCTGATCCAGAGAAAGTTTGAAAAAAACCCTCTCATTGGATGAGAACAAGAAAGGGGAGGGAATAACTCAGGGATATAAGCTCTAGCCACTCAAGCCTGCAGCGGCACCAGCTCCGGGTCTCCTTCCATGGTGTGGAAGCTGTCCTTTCGCTCTGCCTAATAAACCACACTACTGCACACTCTTTGGGTCCATGAGTTCTATGTGAGCTGTAACACTCACTGCAACACCGAGGCCCCCTTCCCTATTCGTTGGGGTTTGAGAGGCCAAGAACCTGAGTTCCAAAAAATCCAGTTGCATCTAATCTGGTAACATCTGTTGGCGAGCCAGCCAGGAGCTACTTTGAACTTTAGCGCAGTAAGTGACTCTGGACTCCTTTGTCTTGCTGATCTGTCCTTTTTCTTCTTCTAAATTTTTTCAGAAGGCAGATTACTAGGCACCTGTCAGCCAGTTAAAAGCAACAAGTGCGGCCACTGGACTAAAGACATGGATGTCAGACTTTCTGGGAGAGGGCTCTCTTAACAACCCCTGGCTCTTTGGAGCTTGGAGCGTTGGTTTGCCTGTAACCAGTTCTCTCTCTCTTTGCTCTTTCTTTTTCTGGGCCAAGCCGAGGGTTGGTTAGGGGTGACGCGCAATGGTCCTAAACTCCCAGTTTGATCTGGTTGAGGTTACAGCCTTGCTTAGACCCCCTAAGAGACAGCCACCCATGTGAATGCCACTTAGCCTCTGAGGCCCCAAGCTCCTGGGTCCAGGAGAAAGAGTTTTTCTGTGAGAAAAACTTCTTCCAGGCTCTTTCCTCTAAAATGTTTTTTATACCTGATGCCATTATGCTTCTTGCTAGGACCTTGGGGTTCTTGGGGTGGCAATCCAGAGATTCTTGCCCGTTGTGCCCCCAGGCCTATACCTATTATGGACCACCTCCAGTATAAATACATAGGACTGGTTCCCTTTGTCCACTGTACTAGGCTATGTCCTAACAGAGCTAGGGTCTATCAGGGTGTACTAGAGGCTATAGGACATTTTATTTTCTGTTACCCACAATTTCCCAATATAACCAAATGGTGCCAGGACCCTACAATCTACCATTTCTCATGTTTGGGATCACCCCTCCATATGGCAGAACCTCTCCATCTAGAGCACCATAGTCAGACCTGGTCTGAGATTCAAATAGTTAATTACAGGGCCAACAGCAATAGGACATACTCCTGTGATGGAAAGTGGGGAGAAAAGGCTTTGGCCGGAGGACATCGTCCTGGCCTTGGCCCTGTGGCCAGCCATTACTTTTTTTAAGATTGTTACGTTTAGAGACCCTTCTCAAGGAATTTATCCTCTTGGGGGAGTTTTATGGTCAAACCTATGTTAATTGGACCCTTGCTTGGGAATATAAATGGTGCCCATTGCCTAAGCCTCACTGTCCTAGTTCTTCAAGGACACACCAGTACAGGGTCACTAAACCTGGCAGTCCCCATGTCCTTTAAGGTGGCCATAAAAGGACATTAGGCAGTGAAGATATGCCTATTTCGCTGGTAAGTGTCATTAAACATGGCAAATGGGGAAGGCCCACGAGATGATCACGCATCTAGGGCGCAGGAAATTTACAGAGGGCTGTGCTGCTGGGGGATGCCCCAGGGTTGGCAGTTACCAGAAATAACCAGGGATGTGGGCATCCCTGTGTTCAATTTCAGATGGGTGCTACTCTTCCCAATGCAAAGTCACCCTTAAAGTGTATCCTGGATAACTGGGACCAATTTGACCCACCATCCTTGAAGAAGAAGTGGCTTATCTTCTTCTGCAGCACAGCCTAGCCATGATACCCTCTTTAGAGTGGAGAATCCTGGCTACCTGAGGGAAGTATAAATTATAACACCCTTCTACAATTAGACCTTTTCTGTAGGAGGGAAAGTAAAGGGAGTGAAGTCCCCTATATGCAAACTTTTTTTTCCTCTACGGGATAATTCTCAACTATGTAAAGCTTGAAACTTATGTCCTACTGGCCGCTCCCTGGGACTACCCTTATACCCAGGACTCCCTATGGCTCCTCCCTCCACCAATGCCAACAGGCTTTCTCCAGCTCCTATGACCCAAGTGGAAGCAGGGAAAACCAAAACGACCAAGGCACCACAGGCTACTTGAATGCCCCAACTCTGCCCTCTACAGACTGTAGGAGGAAAATTTCAGCCAACCAAAGTATGTGCTCCCTTTTTACTTTCTGACTTAAAGCAAACCAAGGCGGACTTAGGAAAATTTTCAGATGACCTGGACAGTTTCATAGATGTTCTGCAGGGCCTGGGTCAATCCTCTGAACTAGTTTGGAAAGATACCATGTTACTGCTTAGTCAGACCTTAACCAGTGATGAGAGAAATGCTGCTCTAACAGCGGCTCAAGAGTTTGGGAACACTTGGTACCTTAGTCAAGTGAATGACAAAATGACACCAGAGGAAAGGGAAAGATTCCCTACAGGTCAACTGGCCGTCCCTAGTATGGACCCTCACTGGGATCCTGACTCAGAACTGGGGAACTGGAATCGTAGGCACCTATGGACCTATGTACTCAAGGGATTAAGATGGACCAGAAGGAAACCAACGAACTACGCAATGTTATCCACCATAACCCTGGGAAAGGAAGAAAACCCAACAGCCTTCCTTGAGCAGTTTTGGGAGGCCTTAAGAAAATATACTCCCCTGTCACCAGACTCCATCGAGGGTCAGCTAATACTAAAAGACAAATTTATTATGCAATCAGCAGTGGACATTAGAGGAAAGCCCCAAAAGCTGGCTCTGGGGCCGGAACAAAGTCTAGAATCATTACTAAATCTAGCAACCTTGGTGTTTTATAATAGAGATCAGGAGGAACAGGCTAAAAGTGACAGGAGGGACAAGAAAAAGGCCGCGGCCCTAGTCATGGCCCTCAGGCAGGAGGACCTAAGAGGCTTGGAAAGGGGAAAGGCTTGGGTTATCCACCAGTCTGGCAAAGCTTGCTACCACTGTGGCCTACTGGGACACTTTAAAAAAGACTGTCCCAAGGGGAATGGACCCCCTCCTTGTCCTTGCCCACTGTGCCAAGAGGATCACTGTAAGGAACACTGTCCCAGGGGACAAAGGTTCCCAGGGCCTGAGGTGGCTAACCAGATGGCCCAACATTAGGACTGAGGGTGCCTGGGGCAAGGGCCAGCACAAGCCATCACCGTCAACGAGCCCTGGGTAAAGCTAATCATAGAGGGCCAGGAGGTTGATCTTCTCTGAACACTGGCGTGGCCTTCTCAGTTTTACTCTCCTGTCCTGCATGGTTGTCCTCCAAGTCTGTGACTATCCGAGGAGTCCTAGGACAAGCAGTTTCCCAGTATTTCTCCTAGCCCCTAAGCTGTAACTGGGGAGCTGTGCTCTTCTCCCACGCCTTCCTCATCATGCCCGAAAGTCCCACTCTCTTACTAGGGTGGGACTTGTTAGCCAGAGCATTGTCTATATGAATGTCAGGGAAAAGATCCCTCTCTGCTGCCCATTATTCGAAGAAGGGATTAATCTGAGGTTTGGGCAATGGAGGTACAATTTGGATAGGCAAAGAATGCCTGCCCAATTCAAATAAAGCTAAAGGATCCCACCTCTTTTCCTTACCAAAGACAGTACCTCCTGAGACTGGAGGTCAAAAAGGGGTCAGGATATTGTGAAAAATTTAAAAGCTCAGGGTCTAATGAGGTCCTGTAACAGCTCTTGTAATACTGCAATTTTAGGAGTACAGAAACTTGATGGACAGTGGAGGGTGGTGCAAGATCTCAGGTTTATCAGTGAAGCTGTGATCCCTTTATACCCAGCTGTATCCAACCCATACACCTTTCTCTCTCAAATACTGGGAGATGCACAATGGTTTCCAGTCTGGGACCTTAAGGTTACTTTTTTTCTGTGTTCCATTACATCCTGACTCCCAGTTTCTGTTCACCTTTGAAGACCCTTCAGACCACACTTTGCATCTCACTGGACAGTGTTACCCCAGGGCTTTTGTGATAACCCTTTCCCATTTGGCCAGGCTTTAGCTCAGGACCTTAGTCATTTTTCACATCCAGGTACCCTGGTCTTCCAATATGTGGATGACTTACTTTTAACTGCTAACACAGAAACCCAGTGTCAGCAGGCCACCTAGGATCTCCTAAACTTCCTGGCCACCTGTGGAGATAAGGTTTCCAAATCAGCAGCCCAACTTTGTAGGCAATAGGTCCATCTTGGGAAGGACATTTTCAGTCATTCTGTCTACCCCAATGGCAGTTAAGGTGGTGGGAATTTTAGCCATCACACATGGCTAAAACCTTGGACTTTTCCTCAAGAAGATCAGGGTCCCACTTCTCCACTGTCTGAGGCTCCAGGAAGCTACCCTTCATACATCTGCAAGCCATTAGAGGATTTGCAGTTGCTTTTCTCATGAGACTCTCAGGAAAGTAACTAACTCATGAGTCTAACTTATATTCTGGCATTGACAGGAATATCACTCTTAACTTTACTGTTTGCAACCAGACTGTATGTGGTCACCCGTAGGGCTTGGCCCACATGCCATAGACTCTCCATATCGGTGGCTTTCTGCCTAATTATACCTCCAGTAGCTCTCTTTCTCTCCCTCTGATATTATCACTCTCTTACTATGACCTCTCTTGTGGTCCTCGTTGTCCTCTTTGCTGCCTGGCCCCTGCTTTACTCTCATCCCACCTGCAAATGCACCCAAAGGGGTTACAACTGAAACAATATATAACAGGGGAAAAGTCCCCTTTCTGATTGGTCTTGGAGATTAGGTCTACCAGCCTCCTTTATATCTTGTACTTGTATGCACAAAAAGTGCTATACATCTGCTTCCCTGTGCACATACAACTCACACACTAATTGGACGGGAACAATAACTGGGCCTAATTGTCCAGCTGCCAAGGGAACCACTGCCTACTGGACATATTTTAACCACGTTGGGACTTTAGATGGGGGCGGAGTTCAAGATCAGGCACAGGAACAGCATCTCCAGGAAGTAATCTCTAGCTTAGGCAAACCACGAAGTACCCCCAGTCCCTACAAAGGCCTGGACCTTTCTAAGTTACATGAGACCCTTCGCATGCACTCCCGTCTGCTCAACTTATTTAACACCACCCTCACAGGAATGCATGAGGCCTTCTCCGACAACCCAACTGACTGTTGGATTTGCCTCCTGTTCCAGTTCCATACTTATGGAACACAACTAACCCACTCTCAAATCAGGCAGGGCTTATAGGTCCCTTGGTAGCCAATCTGCAAATCCATCTGCCTCCAACTTCACTTATGTGAACTTTACTAACAACTCCATTGCTTCTCTATGCTGAAACTGGGTTACTTTACCCCCAGGCCTCAACTGCCTACCGCCAGGCTTATTCTTTGTGGCTGCTTCTCAGCCTACTGCTGAAATACGCCTCCTCTCCTTCTTAGGGCCCCCCATGACCATTTACACTGATTCTCAATTGCAGAGCCTTGTCTTGCCCAGGTCATGCCATCCGCGGACCCCAATTCTTCCATTCATCATGGGGCCCTGAATAATAGGTGGACTTAGTACTGGTATTGGAGGAATTACTACTTCCACATAGTTTTACTATAAACTATCCCAGGAATTAAATAATGACATGGAAAAGGTTACTGATTCTCTCGTAACTCAACAAAAGCACCTTAACCCTTTAGCTGCCTTGGCTTTTCAAAATCAAAGGGCCCTGGATCTGTTAACGGCAAAGAAAGGAGGAAGTTGTCTCTTTTTAGGAGAAGAATGCTGTTACTTTGTAAACCAATCAGGTGTTGTCCTAAACAAGGTTAAGGAACTCAGGGACCAAATAGAACACAGGGCTAAGGACCTCCAAGAAATAGGATCATGGAGCTTGCTTAACAGCTGGCTACCTGGCTCTCCCCTCTTCTGGGCCCCTTAGTAACCATCCTATTATTGCTTGCTTTGGGCCTTGCATCTTTAACTTTCTTGCCAAATTCGTTTCTTCCAGAATTGAGGCCATGAAGCTATAAATGGTCCTACAAATGGAACCCCAAATGTCCTTGGCTCATTTCTATCACAGACCACTGGATTGACTTGTGACCCCAGAAGACTCCCCTCCAGAGGAAACCTTAACCGCAGGGCCCCTTTCTTTGCCCTAGTTCAGCAGGAAGTATTTAGAGTAGTTGTCACTCATGTCCCAACAGCAGGTGGACTTTCCTTTTCAGATGGGGGACTGAGGGACTGTGTTAGAGGAACTTCTAGGGTCAGCTAGGGGCTTTGTTCCCAGTGCAGGTATTTTCCCACCTCTGGCAGTATAGGCGCTTTGTTCCCAGTGTAGGAATTTTCCAGCCTCTGGCTCCTCAAGGCAGAGGCTCAGTGACCTCAGGGTTTTAAAACAGTAACTGATCTGGTAAAGGATTCAAAGATCAACTGATCCAGAGAAAGTTTGAAAAAAAAAAACCCTCTTATTGGATGAGAACAAGAAAGGGGAGGGAATAACTCAGGGGTATAAGCTCCAGCTGTGTAAGCCTGCAGTGGCACCCCCTCTGGGTCCCCTTCCACGGTGTGGAAGCTGTCCTTTTGCTCTAATAAACCACACTACTGCACACTCTTTGGGTCCATGAGTTCTACGTGAGCCGTAACACTCACTGCAACACTGAGGCCTCCTTTCCCATTCTTTGGGGTTGGAGAGGCCAAGAACCTGAGTTCCAGAAAATCTGGTTGCATCTAATCTGGTTACATTATTACCCACCTGAAGCCTGCTTCTGTCAATTCGTCAAACTCATTCTTCATCCAGTTTTGTTCCCTCGCTGGTCAGGATTTGTGATCCCTTGGAGGAGAAGAGGCATTCTGGTTTTTGGAGATTTCAGCCTTTTTGTGCTGGTTTCTTCCCATCTTTGTGAATTTATCTACCTTTGGTCTTTGAAATTGGTGATCTTTGGATGGGGTCTCTGAGTGGATGTCCTTTCTGTTGATGTTGAAACTATTTCATTCTGTTTGTTAGTTTTCCTTCTAATAGGCCCCTCTGCTGTAGGTCTGCTGAAGTTTGCTGAAAGTCCACTCCAGAACCTGTTTGCCTGGGAATCACCAGCAGGGGCTGCAGAACAGCAAAGACTGCTGCCTGTTCCTTCCTCTGGTAGCTTCGTCCCAGAAGGGTATCTGCCAGATGCCAGCCAGACCTCTCTTGTATGAAGTGTCTTTCTGCCCCTGCTGGGAGGTGTCTCCCAGTCAGGATACACAGGGGTCAGGGAGCCACTTGAGGAGGCAGTGTGTCCCTTATCAGAGCTCGAGTGCTGTGTTGGGAGATCTGTTGCTTCCTTCAGAGCTGCTGGGCAGGGACGTTTAAGTCTGCTGAAGCTGAACCCACAACCACCCTTTTTCCCAGGTGCTCTGTCCCAGGAAGGCAGGGGCTTTATTTATAAGTCCATGACAGGCTGCTGCTTTTTTTCAGAGATGCCCTGCCCAGCAAGAAGGGAGTCTAGTGACAGTCTGCCTGCAGAGGTCTTGCTGAGCTGCTGTGGGCTTTGCCCAGTTGCTGTGTAAACTTCTCAGCAACTTTGTTTACACAGGCCAGGGTAAAACCGCGTGCACCCGAGCCTCAGCAATGGCAGACGCCCCTCCCCTCATGAGCTTGAACGTCCCAGGTGGAGCTCAGACTGCTGTGCTGGCTGCAAGAATTTCAGGCCAGTAGATCTTGGCTTGCTGGTCTTTGTGGGGGTGGGACCCGCCAAGCCAGATCACTTGGATCCCTGGCTTCAGCCCCCTTTTTCAGTGGAATGAGCAGTTCTGTCTCACTGGTGTTCAAGGAGCCACTGGGGTATGAGAGAAAAAAAACTACTGCGGCCAAAAGGGTCACCCAGATTTGTGCTGGAAACTCGGGCCACTGGTATTGTAGGCACTGGAGGGAATCTCCTGGTCTGTGGATTGTGAAGACTATGGGAAAAGCACAGTATCTGAGCCAGAGTGCCAAAGTGTCAGGAAAATTCCCTAATGGCGTCCCTTGTCTAGGAGAGGGAGTTCTCTGGTCCCTTGCGCTTCCCGCGTGAGGTGATGCCGATCACCCAGCTTCTGTGTTGCTCTCGCTGAGAAGTGGTCACGGGAGCTGTTCCTATTCTGCCATCTTGGCAGAAGCTGGAAGTTTTATTTTTATACATTCAATAATCATCCTTACTTTCTTTGGTATTATTTACTGTGGATATTTTACATCTATTATATAGTTTTCTAATGGATTAAATGGTTCAGTTTTACTCTCCTTTATCATCAAAATTGAAAATACTACTTTATAATTTATATATTTTCCACTCCTTTACCTCTAATTTCTTTGTCAGGTGTGAGGAACCAAAGATGTATAATAAGAAAAACCAATTTAGCTAAATTAAGTAAAAAAAAAAAAAAGTGAAGAAAAACACAGAAGTTTACCATTATGCATATTTTTTATTCCTAATCTTTAGATTGTTAAGTTTTTTGTTTTTATGAAATGAGTTTAATTTCTTGACTTTTTTAGTTTTGAGGCCAAGTAGTGGGTAATGAGTAAGAATGTATATTCTAAGGCTAGGCATGGTGGCTCACGCATGTAATCTCAGCAGTTTGGGAGGCCGAGGCAGGAGGTTCACTTCATTCCGGGAGTCTGAGACCAGCCTGGGCAACATGGCAAAACCCTGTCTCTATAAAAAAATTTAAGAATTGACTGGGCTAGGTGTGGTGGTGTGCACCTCTAGTCCTAGTTACTTGGGAGGCTGAGGTGGGAGGATCACCTGAGACTGAGGAGGTTGAGGCTTCAGTAAGCCATGACCATGCCACTGCACTCTAGCCTTGTTACAGAGTGAGACCCTGTCTCAATTAAAAAAAAAAAGTAGATTCTGAATTCAGATGTGGGTTTGAATCTCAGCTTTTCCAGTTAGTAGCTGTGTGACTTTGGGCAAGTTTCTTAGCATCTTTGATACTCAGTTATAATTATTATTTAAAGTATTGCTTGTGAAGAACCTGGCATCTAGTAAGTGTTTAATAAATATTAGCTAATGGTAAAACTAGAACATAAATACTGAATTGTATTTTGTTATTATCCATTTCTCTGAGAAGTACTGTTCCAGTAGTACGTTTATAGGAAACTTACGGACTTCTACAAACATATATATTAAATCTCTTGGAATGCAACCTGGATGCCCATATTTTAAGAGAACTCTGTTTAAAAAATGCATTCTGTTTGTAGACTTGAATAAAATAAAACAAACAAACACTCTTTTTTTTTGCCTTAAGGTTTGAAATGAACATACTTTTAAAAAAAACCTTCAAAGTCAAAATATTAAATGAAAGGATAAAAAGAAAAAATGAAAACTGTAGTTTAATAAAGTCTTCCTGTCTCTTCATAGTTAAAAAATGTTATAGAGGAAACAATTTTGAAATATTCTTGAAATAGATTATCTTTATTTAAGGGAGAATGCAGATACTGTCAAGCCAAAATGAAAACAAACAACTTTATTTCACGTTTATAATATTCCTTTTCTAAAATGATTTGAATCTTTTGTTGTTTTGACAATTCCAAAACACATTTATTGTTTGCTTATAGTTTCAGCCTTATTCAAAAAGAATGTGAATGACTCATGATATAGAGAAACTCATTACAAAAATAACACTAAAATCCACATTTACTACTTGAGAATCAAAAATATTGAAGTGCAATAAGGAAAAAATGTTTTAAATTATCTAAATTTAAAATGTATGTTGGGTTTCTCCAGGGGCAGTTTATTATATGCTATTAATGAGCCTTGCTTATGCTGGAAATGTTCCATCTTTGGCCTTGTGCCTTAGAAACCATTCATGAGCACATATTTAAACTGGAGCACACATGTTCTTTTGTAGTATGGCTTGCACATCTGCCAGCTTTCAACAAAATTGTAGGCCCTGTTAATAATAGTCCTTTTGTGTTTGGTGAAAAAGATACGACACTGTCAGTGGTTTTGCTTTTAAAATTTCTTTTAAACTTTCAGTCTTTAGAAAACCTCAATAGTGGCATGGTAGAACCAACTCATTCTAAATGCTTAGAAATGGAAAGAAATCTGAGTCTTCCTACTAAAGAAGAAGACGATGAAAATGAAGCTAATGAAGAGGAAGAAGATGATGATAAGGGTAAGCCCTGAAGTATGTTTGAAATGACTCACCTCTGTTACCTACCACTGACTTTAACTTAGGGTCCAGTTTTGGATGGTTTGGAGGTCAGAGACTTTGTGGCATAGAGTTACTTATTGGATCCTTATGAACTTTTGTCTCCTTAGTGCTTTTGTCACTATAAAGTAAAATCTTACTGCTTACAGAAATAGAGTAATAGTAGCATTATGATGACAAAAATATCTTGCCTTTTGTTTTCTTGTTAAATACAGATGCGATTTCTCCAAATCAGTGTAGTTCTCATTTAGAATTATTAAAGCTGAGAACTCTAGTGATGAACTTTCATTTGTTTAGTGGCAAATTACCTTGATTCTTTTTTTGCCCTTTCTTGGCTACTCATGAATCTTTCAAGCTCACAGTGGACAGGGAAGGTGAGTTGGGTAGAGCTAACCTAACTTCATTATGCTGTGCAGTTAGAATTTTGACCAAAGATGTATTTTTTGACCAAAGATGTAGGTAACTAAGTTTTCCTAACTACATTAGATTTAGGTAACTAAACTAAACGAGATTTTGGTAACTTAATTTAGGTGTAACTACCTTTAGCTTTGGATAACTAAAATGAAGGTTTTATTTTATCTGTGGACTTTTTTAGTCTAACATTTCTGATTACGATTAATTGAAAGTTGGTTATATTTTAACGTTTGGATTGATATATTGCTTGCCATGGTTTGTTCAAATGTTAGATTTTAGAAGTATACCTGATTCTAAACATCAGTTTTTTAAAATAGTGCTGGCAAAGTGTGAATCACAACAAAATTCTAACACTTAAAAGTAATCCAAGTATTTTCTTGGAGTCATATATGGTACCCAGAGGACCAATTTGTATTGGAATTAAAAAATAGAAAACAGTAACACATGGTAGCTATCACTGTATTCTTTCAAAAAAGCCAATGAAATAAACTGTTTTCTCCCTCTACGTGGTGTTTTTCTATTTTAACTTAAATTGCCCATTTTATTTTATTTCAATACTCTTTGTTGCCAGCACCCAACGCAGAGCAAATTACTTGCCTCAAGACATATTTTGGCCATTCCAGTTTTAAACCGTGAGTATAATCTCAGTTAATCAAGTCACATATTTAGTATTTTCTTTAATAGAAGGGAAAAGGCAAATAGTCCATTGACTTAGCAGCAACAGCACAACTTCACTGTGGTTACACGTGCCACACTGTATTTTCTATGTGACTACAACATTATTTCAAAGTAATATTTATATAAAATTCATTTCTACACATTGTTTTTATAAGTAAGGAAAAATGATTTTCCTTTAACTGAGCAGTTCTGAGTAGAAACTAGTTTAAAGTTACTTAAAAGTAAATGTTAATTTACTACTGATTTGTTTTTCATTAAACGAGTGTCTGTGTGCCTGTTTTGTGTATCATATTATCCAGAATATGCTGATGTACTAGAAGTTCTTAATACAACAATTTGAGGAATAGTGATAATCTTATCTAATGTACTCAAAATGTGTTTACATTTAATGGGCACATTTTTGTAAGGATAAAATGAGATGAATGAGATGAACAAGTAAATTTGAATAAAACTAATAAGCATGTGAAAATCTTGACTGGATTTTTCCTATTCTGAGAATTTAAAATATAATGTACTGAAGTATTTCTTTTTTTCTTTTGATCTTAAACATTTTTTATTTATGTCTTACATACAGAAAAGTGTGCGTGGTGTACAGATCAATGAATTTCCATAAACTGTGCATCCTATAGCCAGCCCTTAGTTAAGAATAGGTCATTAATGGCATGTCAGAAGACACCTCTTCAACTGATTTTTACCCTTAGTATTTTATTAAGAAAATTTCCCAAGATGTAAAGCTGAAAGGACTTTTTTTCTGTGCATATCTGTATACTCACCACCTACATTCTAGTATTATTACCATACTTGCTTTATCACATACCCATCCATTCATATCTCTCTATCCATCCATTAATTCATTGAAGTTTTAAAATGCATCTCAGGGTCAGTTCAGGACACCATTACACTTCCACCTAAGTATTTCAGCATATAAATTATTAACTAGAGTTAAATATTTAATTTTTTTGATTTGATATAAAATTTGCATATAAGGAAATATGAAACTTTAAGCATACATTTGCAAATTTTAAGGGTACATATACATATCCATGTAACCTAAATTCTTATCAAGAGATATTATTATCATCACCTCACAGAGTTCCCTTATTTCCCTTTTCAGTCAGTCCTTGTCCCTGGAGCATTTCTCTTATTAGTTTAAAGCATTGATTCTTTTGGATATCTAGTATGAAGCTTAGAATCTATTTTTTACTTTAGATGTATGTAATGAAATTTAATACATATGCCAAATGGTAGTTGTTAGTTAGCTTGAATGGGAGGTTGGTCAAATGGAGTTCTTTGCTTTAAAGTTCCAGAGTTTGTGCAGGTTTATGTACGAAGTTCGAAAATAAATTCTATTAAAGGAAATGAAAAACTGAATGGATTTTAATCTTTACCTTGGGTTTCTTATTAATGAAACAAAACAGCTTTTTGCTTTTCACCTTCAAGGGTTCAGTGGAAAGTGATTCATTCAGTTTTGGAAGAAAGAAGAGATAATGTTGTTGTCATGGCAACTGGTAAGTTGTATTTAAGCAAATAACCTAATCCTTTAAAAAATAAGACATAAAGAGTTTGAAATGCTTAATCTTTTGTTATACCCTCAAAATACAGATGCCACTACAAATGGTGTAAACTACAGAAGACAGTGAACAGAGAACAGGTGCTCAGATTTGTTCATCAATTACCTCTTAGGAAGATAGCATGCTAGTATTGACCATTCATCTGTAAAAAGTCCATTGTAAAAAGAAATTAAAGCATCAAAGGTTTATTTTTATTTCTATGAGCATATTATTTTCTTTTCAAGGATATGGAAAGAGTTTGTGCTTCCAGTATCCACCTCTTTATGTAGGCAAGATTGGCCTTGTCGTCTCGCCTCTTATTTCTCTGATGGAAGACCAAGTGCTGCAGCTTAAGTAAGTCATGTTATCATTGCCACAGCATCACCCTGTTTTTTTCTTCTGTGGATGAAACATCTGATCCATCATGCATGTTAAAATCTAGTTCACGATAACACATTTCTGCAGGTATTGCTTTATCTTTATTAGTAATAAATGACACTTTAGTGGAAGAGCTTATCTTCTTTCTTGAGTTCTCTGTAATTCAAAGCTACCAGGTGGCCCTGATAAAATTTAAAAAAAAAAATCATTACTTTATGGTGGTTTACATGGAATATCTCAAAATTATTTTCTCTTTCTGTTATCCTTGCTTTTTAGCTTGATAAGAAGTGTATATATGGAAGTATATTTTTTTATCTATGAAAAACTTTTCAGCTTCTTCAACCTGAGCTTGCTATCTGTTTTTAAATTAATATATAATATCCGTACATGTTTCTGGAGTACTGTGGTATTTTGATACACTCATAATATATAATGATCAAATCAGGGCATTTGTTCATCACTTTGAACGTTTGTCATATCTTTGTGCTGGGAACATTTCAAATATTTTCTTTGGGTTATTTTGAAATACATAGTATTATTGTTGTTAACTGTAGTTACCCTGCTGTTAGTTAATGAGTACAAACATACAGTTAGATAGAAGGAATAGGGTCTAGCAGCCTATTCCTTTACGCCCCATCATCCCCTGCTTCCTCGAGCTTACAGTCTCTTTCAAAACCCACCTTAAAAGCTTGCCTTTTGATAAGGCCCTTGAAGGAATTTGCTTATCAAGTTAGTAAGTGACAAAAAAAGAGAATTGCAAGGAACAGTAATATACATTATTATGTTTCTTTATTCTTTCTCACTTAAGAATCAAACTGATATGTGTAGTGTGTACACAGCGCCAGAATGTTTGTTTTTCTTCTTATAGAATGTCCAACATCCCAGCTTGCTTCCTTGGATCAGCACAGTCAGAAGATGTTCTAAGAGATGTTAAATTGTGAGTAATTTTTTTTTCCCTCAACTTTTATTTTTGGATTAATGGGGGTACATGTACAAGTTTGTTACATGGGTGAATTACATGTTGCTGAGGAAGTTGTGAATAATTTATGATTTCTAATCATTTGGTCAGATGTCTATAGTATATGAGAGAATTTGTACACAAACAAATTTTATTAAATGCATGGAAAAAGTCCATGATTTTAAAATGCATTTTATTTTTTAATAGTACCATTGCAGGACTGTTACTTTTTAAATCCTTCAAACTTAAAGAAATATTTTACTCTCGGTTATTGGGCTATAAGATTAGCATTGTAGTCATAGAATTTTTAAAATTTTGGTTTTGGAAGATAAGTTGGAGATTATTTAGATTTGTCTCATTTTATGGATGAGAAAACTGAGGCTCAGAGACAAGTAATTTTCCCAAAGTCACTCAGTGACTGTGTCTGAGCAGGGACTGGATTCTAGGTCTCTTGCCCAGCCAATTCTGTCTTGATGTAATTCCTCAGGAGAATATCATCTCAGACACACAAACACACACCCATTTTGCGTGCATATATATATATATGTACACACACAAATGTATATACACGTATACATACATACACACGTATTAATATATATGCATATATATGGATGTTCTAATTCAGAACATTTTTATCACTCCCAAAAGAACACCCGTGCCCATTAAGCAGTTGCTTTCTTAGTGTATGTATTAGTATATACATACACCTGAGGCACACGTATGTTTACGGAATTTTGATAAATACATACAAAGATGTAAACCAAACCTCTAATAAGATACAGAATATTACTGACCCTCTAGAAAGTTTCTTCATGTGCCTCCCCAGTCTGTCCTTCCATCTCCATCCTAGGCAAGCCAGTGCTCTAATTTTCTCTATCATAATTTAGTATTGTCTGTGCTAGAGTGTCATATAAATGCAGTCACACAATATGAACTCTTTTGTGTAAGACTTCTTTCATTTGGCATAATGCTTCTGAGATTCTTCCATGCTGTTGCATGTATCAGTAGTTTTTTGTTTTGTTTTTGTTGTTTAGAGACAGGATCTGCTTCTGTCACCCAGGCCAGAGGACACTGGTGCAATCATAGCTCACTGTAGCCTCTAACTACTGGGCTCAAGCTATCCTCCTGCCTCCCAAGTAGCTAGGACTACAGGCATGTGCCATCATGCCTGGCTAATTTTAAAATTTTTTGTAGATTCAGGGTCTTACTTGGTTGCCCAGGCTGGGCTTGAACTCCTGGCCTCAGGATTGTTTCCAGTTTGGGGTTATTACAAATAAAGCTGCTATGAACAGTTGCATGTAAGTCTTTGTATGGACATATGTTTCATTTTATTGATATATATCAAGGAGTGGAATGACTGGATCATGTGGTGGATATATGTTTAATTTTCTTTTTTCTAATTTAATTTTTTCTGAGATAAAATTATAAAGCGATCCTCCTGCCTAGGACTTCCAAAGTGCTGGGATTATAGGCGTGAACCACCGCACCTGTGTAGTTTTTTTTTTTTTTTTTTTAGTATCTGTTATTTTATTGTATTTCATAGAATATAACACAGTTTGTTTTTACATTTTCTTACTGATAGATGCCTAGGCTACTTTTTTAGTGTTGGGCTGTTACTAATAAAGCTGCTATATACATTCTTATACATATCTTTTTGTGGACATGTTTTCTTTTTTTCTAAGCATTTTAAATCACCTTTATTGAGGTGTAATTGACTTATAATAAATTTTATGTGCTGAGAATGTGTAATATGACAAGTTTTGACACAGGTATGCACCCATGAAACCATCATCATAATCCAGATAATGAACATATTCATCACCCCCAAAGTTTACCTTTTTTTTTTGCTAACCCCAGTCACTGGGTAACTGCTGATCTCCTTCCTGTTCTATAGACTAGTTTGCATTTTCTAAAATTATATATACACAGAGTCAATCATATATTATGTGCCCTTTTTGTCTGGTTTAAATAATGCAGTATAATTATTTCAAGATTCATCCATGTTATTATATTGATTAATAGTTCATTCCTCTTATTGTTAGGTGGATTACATTTTATGGATATGCCACCAATTGTTAATCCATTCACCTGACAGACATTTGGATTGTTTCTAGTTTGGGGTTATTACATTTTTTATATATATATAATTTATTATATATTTATAATATATATATAATATATATAATATATATTTTCTTTTCTTTTTTTTTTTTTTTTGAGATAGAGTCTTGCTCTTGTCACCTAGGCTGGAGTACAATGGCATGATCTTGGCTCGCTGCAACCTCTATCTCCCCAGTTCAAACGATTCTCCTGCCTCAGCCTCTCGAGTAGCCAAGATTACAGGCACCTGCCACCATGCCTGGCTAATTTTTGTATTTTTTTAATAGAGATGGGGTTTAGCCATTTTGGCCAGGCTGGTCTCGAACTCCTGACCTCATGATCCACCCGCCTCGGACTCCCAAAGTGCTGGGATTACAGGTGTGAGCCACCACACCCTGCCAACTTTCTTTTTTCTAATTGAGATAAAGTTCACAGAACCTAACTTCTACCATTTTAATCGTTACTAAAGTCAAGTGGCTTTTGGTATAGTAATAATGTATAACCATCATCATTAATTCCAGAACATTTTCATGACTCCCAAAAGAATTTCTGTACCCATTAAGTGGTCATTCCCTATTGTCCCTTTTCTCTCCTCTCCTCTCCTCCTCTCTGCTCCCCTCCCCACCCCTCCCCACCCCTCCCCTCCCCACCCCTCCCCTCCCCTCCCCTCCCTTCTTTTCTCTTTTCTTTTTTCTTTCTCTTTTCTTGACGGGGTCTCCCTCTGTCAACCAAGCTAGAGTGCACTGGTGTGATCACTGTTTACTGCAGCCTTGATTTCCTGGGCTCAATCTATCCTCTCACCTCAGTTTCCTGAGTAGCTGGGACTATAGACACATGGTACCACACCTGACTAATTTGTTTTAGTTTTAATAGATGAGATTTCACTGTGTTGCCCAGGTTGTTCTCAAACTCCTGGGCTCAAGAAATTTTCCCACCTCAGCCTCCCAAAATGCTGGGATTACAGATGTGAGGCACTCTACCTGGCCTATTGTCTCTGTTCTAGCTACTTCCAACCACGAATCTTTCATTCTCTATGATTTGCCTATTGTGGATATTTCTATAAATGAACTCGTACAGTCTATGACCTTTTGTGTCTGGCTTCTTCCATTTAGCATGATGCTATCAGTACTTCAGTCTTTTTTATGACTGAATAATATTCCATTTTATGGGCATACACATTTTTAAAAATTGATTCATCAGTGATGGACATTTGGGTTGTTTCCTTTTTGGCTGTTATGAATAATGGCGCTATGAACATCTGTGTACCAATTTTTGTTGAGCATGTGTTTTCAGTGCTTTTGCGTATATGCCTAAGAGTGGAATTGCTGGGCTATATGCTGATTCTTTGTTTAAAAATCTATCAAGCTACCTGGGAGGCAGAGGTTGCGGTGAACTGAGATTGCACCATTGCACTACAGCCTGGGCAACAAGAGCAAAACACCCTCTCAAAAACAAAACAAAACAAAACAAAACAAAACAAAACAAAACAAAACAAATCAAGCTTTTGAGAGTGATTGTGTCATGGTATATTCCCACCAGCAGTGCATGAAAGGTCCATTTCTTCTCCATCTTTGCCATCACTTAGTCTGGCCAATCTTTAAGGCATTCCAACAGTATCTCATTGTGTCATGCTTTTCCCTAATGACATTATATTGAGTAATTTTTCATACACTTATTGGCCATCTGTATATTTTCTTTGAGGCAGTGTCTGTTCAAATCTTTTGCCTATTCTTTTTTTCTTACTGAGTTTTGATAGTCATTTCTGTATTCGGAATATAAATTCTTTATTTGATGTATGCTTTGCAAACATTTTCTCCTAGTTTATGACTTTACATACTTTCCACAGTTCTTTTGAAGAGCAGGAGTTTTTCATTTTGATAAAGTCCAGTTTGTCGATTTGTTCTTTTAGGGATTTTGCTTTTAGTGTTTTGACCCAAGGTCACAAATATTTGCTTTTATGTTTTCTCCTAAAAGTTATATAATTTTAAGTTTTACATTTAAATTGTGATTCACTTTTAGTAAATATTGTCTATTATATGAGGTATTGATAATAGTTTATGTATTTTTCACATATTGTTCCAGCTCCATTTTTAAAAAAGACTGCTTTTACGCTGAATTGACTTTGTACCTTTGTCAAAAATAAATTGACTACATATATTTGGGTCTACTGCTGCACTCTATTCTGTGTTTTGTGGATCTATTTTTCTGTCTTGATTGCTGTAGCTTTATAAGAAACCTGGGAATCAGGTAGTGTGTGTCCTCTAGCTTTGTTCTTTTCTTTCAAAGTTGTTTTGGCTATTTTAGGTCCTTTGTATTTCTGTGAGTATTTCAGCATCACCTTTTCAACCAAAATGCCTGCTGGGATTTTGATTGAGTTTACCTTGAATCTAGATATCTAAACAATTAGCTGTCTTGATAATGACTGTCACTGTTTTATACCGAAGAAACTGGGCATGCTAAAGTAATTTGGCTAAGATCACTTACCTTGTAAGAAGTAGAACTGGGCAGTTTGACATCAGAGCTTATTCTTTATACTGTTTCCTATGTTAATTAGAATACATTATTAATTGTATAAAGGTAAAGGCATATCTACGTGGTTCCTAATTAATTCCTTGTGAAAGCACAATGCCTAGCATACAGTAGACACTTAAATATCTGTTGAATGGATAGGTGAATGATTTTAGAGTCTTTCCATATGGAAAATTAAGTTTTATTACATTTGACTTGATCTAGGTCTTCATTTCGTAGAATGGAGAACAGACTCTGTAAATATTTTGCCCCAGACTTAGCCTTATTACAAACATTGTCTTAATTAGGATTCTGTCTACCCAGAATAGAAATTAACTCAAGTTAGCATAGGTGTATGTTGAATTTTATTTTAAGGATAAAGGAATATCTCATAGATCCGACTTAAGAGAAATTAGCCAACACTTAGGAAGAGAGTAGAATTGGGTTTACAAAATACAATAGGGCTTTCTTTTTATCTGTAGTCTTTAGTGAGTCTTCCTCATTTTTCTCTCTGAAGAGATAAGCATTCTCTGCTTTCTAGTCACAAAATAGAAGATGGTTGCTTCGTGACTCTTCTTTTTAAAAAAACATGTTACAGGTCCTGCCACTTTCAGAGACTGGTTGTTTCATCAAACCTCCAGATTTTAGGACAGCGATTAATTGGCTTGACTTTAACACAGTGTTTGGCCCAATCTGTTTTAGGCAAGACAGCAGAATATGTAGAATAAACAAGAATGTAGGAAAGCAGGGATAGTGGATTATAGTTCTCAAGAAGGATGGTGGTGTGCGGGCGGACTGATAAACACTGTGAAAGGTTTATTATAGGTTTGACCACTGAACCCAATAACTTTAGTTTCCTAACTAGACTGCTGGACATCAGAGCCTGGCTTCCAGTGTCATCTTAGTGCTAAATACTCCCTGACAGGCATTGCCACTTTCAATTTTGATGCATAGAAGAGAAATCAGAGAACAAATGTATGTGAATATTGTATATACACATGCATAGATGTAGCACTCTTTTAGATTATTGTGACATAAAGTATTATTTCAAGAAAAAATCCATCAGATATTTTGATTTTAAGTTGTAATTCCTTGAGATGATTTTTTTTTAAATTGTTAATATGTTTCCTGTTATTTTTTTCTTTTGTTTGTATTTACAGAGGCAAATATCGGATTGTATATATAACTCCAGAATACTGTTCAGGTAACTTGAGCCTACTCCAGCAACTTGAGGCTGATATTGGTAAGTGATTAAGAAGGAGCTCTGTAAATACTTACTGAGTTAATCTTTAAGGTTAAATCTATGGATGAACACTGGATTTCACTTCTGTTAAAGTTTATTTCAAAAATTATTGCCTCCAGGAAATCTCTGACTGTCCAACTTGGTGTTTCACCTATCTTATCCCATGGTATTCTATAATTCCTTTTGCTATAGAAATTAGACTCTCTTATCCTAATTACCTGTTTATATGTCTGTTTTCTTCTGCTAGGCTACACACTTTTCAAGGGAAAAATAACACTTTTTAAAATTTATATTTCCCCAGTGCGGTGCTTGGCATTTAAACATATTTTTGAATGAATGTTGAATCCTAGGTTCTGTGAAATTTTAATTTATTTGTTTTTCATGTTCAGTATCTAAATTAAGTCAGTGTAGTGGTTTCCTACCTTCCTTGTTCATAAGAATCACTTTTCAATCTTAAAAAAAAAGTAGGTAACTAACTCCCAACCTTAGAAATTCTGATTTAACAGGCCTGGGGCGGCACCTGGCCTTGGTGGCTTTTCACAGGTGATTCTGATGTAGAGCCAGGGTTGGAAACCACAGTACCTTTGATTATTTGCCACTAATGAGTATAATTTATTACACAAAATAACAAACTTCTATAAGTCAGAGTTTATTTCCTAGAAAGTGTAAAGAATTAGTCAAAAGCTGATAGTGCTTTTTTTTTTTTGTACTTAAAAATATTTTAAGCCTCAGTATAATGAGACCTCGTCTCTACAAATAATTTTTTAAAAAATTGGCTGAGCCTGGTGGTGCGTGCCTGTAGTCCCAGCTACTTGGGAGGCTGAGGTAGGAAGATTGTTTGAGCTTAGGAGATAGAGGCCGTAGTGAGCCGAGATCAGGCTGCTGCCCTCCACCCTGGGCAACAGAGTGAGACCATGCCTCAAGAAAAAAAAATTTTTTTCTTCTTGGTGGTTAGGTGCAACTCTCCAAGAACTGCAGTCATGGCTTCTATTGCAAATGCCCCTATTTCACACCTTCAGTCGACCTAACCAAATTTGGTTTTTCAGTATCATGATCTTTTTGTATAATTATATATTGAAATAATTCCAGATAGGTTAGGTTTTCAAATTGCAACATCCATTTAATGGTTACTTTCATATAACTGTCAGAAAGCATCTGATAATTTTTCTAACAATATAATGAAAACAAACTTGTATCTTTTAGTATGTATTAAAACTAAAAAAAGAATGAGGGCAGCACTGGGCGATGGCTCATGCCTGTAATCCTAGCACTTTGGGAGGCTGAGATGGAATCATGAGGTCAGGAGATCGACACCATCTTGGCTAGCATAGTGAAAACCCATCTCTCCTAAAAATACAAAAAATTAGCCAGGTGTGGTGGCGTGTGCTGGTAGTCCTAGCTACTTGGGAGGCTGAGGCAGGAGAATCACTTGAACCCAGGAGGCAGAGGTTGCAGTACACTGAGATCACGCCACTGCATTCCAGCCTGGCGACAGAGCAAGACTTCACCTCAAAAAAAAAAAAAATAATAATGAGTGCAGCAATGAACATTTCATTAAATATATTAGCAATGAGTACATTCATGAGCTCGTAAACTCCCTTATTGACATACTGTATTTTTTGCCTTTAATGAACAAGGAATTTGATATATTTCCTATTAGGTTATATGAAGTTCTTGTGAATATTTCACTTTGGATTAAGCATAACTACCCCATATGTAAGTTTCATGGGTTGTATTGCAAAAGCTAGGGTCTATGTCCATAGTGGTCTGGGTACGTTTTTACTATTTGCTATGTTTCTGTGATAGTGTTAAATGAATAATAAGCTGAAGTATTTAAGCAAATACTTAATACTTTTGACAAGTAGTTAAAACTCTCTTTTTATTTTTTGTTATGGATGAATTATGAACACTGCAATAATTAGAGCAGCATACTTTGGTTTTGATGGATGAAAATGTTCTCTGTTGACTCAATGTTGAATAAAAAGGGATAAATTAAAAAAAATTATTTTTGAAATATTTTCCTTTGCCTTTTGTTGCAGGAAATTGTACAATGCTTGCAAAAATGAATATATGCAGGATGTTATTTTTTTTGTACATCAGTCTGACATTTAGCTAATCAGATTCCTCATTTTTAGGTAAATGTTAAATTACTTAAGTAGTCTGGATTTTTAACAGAAACAGCAAACATAATTTTATAGAGAGGCTCCTTACCAACCAAACTTTTAACTTAAGTGAATGTTGGCAAAAGCTTGTCTAAATTGATTTCAAGGGACAAGGTTTAGCTCCATTAAAAGCTAGTTTGTCAAACCTGTAACTAAAGCTTTTAAAACAAAGGAAAGTTTTAAAATAAAAGACACCATCATCTGTTTTTAACCTATTTACTTTAAAATCTGGGCTGAAGTAGGAGTATTGCTTGAACCCAGGAGTTCAAGATCAGCCTGGGCAACATAGTGAGACCCTATCTCTTAAAAAAAAAAAAATTAAAAAATGAGCTGAGCATGGTACCTGTTGTAGTCCCAGTTACAAAAGAAAGAGAGAGAGAAAAAAAGAAGGAAGGAGTAAGAAAGAAGGAAAGAAAGAGAGAAAGAGAAAATCAGTCACTCAGATTTAGTTTCTAGAGCCAAAATAATTATAGTGATAATACTGAATTTTTTCCAGCCACTCAATAGTACCCAGAGAATTTTGATACAATAACTGACTTTGCACCCATGTTTAGTAGGTTTTTCGTTTATTTGTTTTGGCCTTCTTTCTCCTCCATACTCTCTTAGGACTGTTGTAGCTTGTAATCTCAATGAATTGTAATTGTTTATTTGCACGTCTGTCTCCTCTTTTAGAATTGGGGACTCCTCACGTCATGGATTGTATTTTATTAGTCTCTTTATTCCTAGAAAAGTCTTTAGATAATAATGAACATTTATTAACCATAATAGTAGTATTAGTATTTGTTAAAATTGACCCCCTTTTTGTGTGTACCAGGCCCTATTTTAGCATTTTATGTGAATGGTTGAATTTAATCTTTGAACATCTAGAAAATGCTAGGTACTATTATTATCCACATTTTACTTGTGGGAGGACTGAGACTTGGAAAGTAACTTGCTTAAGGTAATACACATGGCGGGTGATGGAGCCAGGTTTTGCATCCGGGCAGTCTGACTTTAGAGCTTTTTAATCATCTTTCTCCTAGTGTCCAAACATTATTCATGCTCAGAGAAGTATCCAAGAATGATCATGCTCATTGAAGGAAAAAATTATTCTTACGTGCCAGTTTGTTAATTGAGGGCAAAAGCATGACTGTTACGACTGTTACTACTTTGAAAAATCTGAAGACATTTTGATGGATGATTTTATAATAAAATCCTTTTCTGACATGCATTACAACACACTATTGATTCCTTTTCAGTGTGTGTGTCTGGTGTGGGGACAGAGTAGAGAAGCTACTAGAGGAAGAAAGAAGAAGTTACATTTCTTCTTACCTACTTTGTACATCATGTGGTTTAGTTCTTCCCATACCATTTTACACGAGAAAATGTGGCTGTCCTCCTGTGCCCTAGCCTGGCATTTTGGAGGACTCTCTGCAATATGATATGTGATCAATCGTGGATGGCAATGCAGTTAATTTCAGTAGAAATGTGCTGACTCTTTTTATCTCTTTTAATAGCTAACGCATGAGATAAAATTTAAAGTATTACCAAAGAGAAATGCAAGTGGTTCGTGAGTGATAGTTTTGGGGACAAAGTCACAGTAAGCAATTCATCTCTCCAAGGGATAGTGATGAAAGCTGAGATCCAATAAATGTGTTGTTTGGATTAATACATAAATATTTCCTTTTAAAATTCTTAAGCCTTTTATTCATATATCTCCCCTCTCTCTATTCCCAATAATGATTTTTGGTGTTAATATGATGGTATTTATGCTTATGTTTTTATAAGAACCAAATACTTTGATTTTGGTTATTTATTTTCCTTTGGAGATGTAAATGAGTTTATGAGTTTATTTTTTCCTTTTGAACCTTACCTTTTCCATTATGTGTTTTTCTTTTTTTATAGGTATCACACTCATTGCTGTGGATGAGGCTCACTGTATTTCTGAGTGGGGGCATGATTTTAGAAATTCATTCAGGAAGTTGGGCTCCCTAAAGACAGCACTCCCATTGGTAAGCTTTGCCAAGTCTAATGTCCTGAAAGGGAGTGGTCAAAAAGCTGAAGACTTCTCTATACAAGAGCAAATGGATAATGTAAAAAGAGAACTATTTTATTATTAAATTCTAAAGCTGGCATATAATCTATTGAGGAATACATATAATCTTTAGAATTAAATTCTAAAGCTGGCATATAATCTATTGAGGAATAGAACAAGGCTTGACAAACCTTTTCTGAAAAGACCAGATAATGAATATTTCAAGCTTTATAGGCCACATGTAGTCTGTATCTCATATTTCTCTCTGTGTTAGTAACCCTCTAAAAATGTAAAGGGTTACATTTTTCACTGGTGAGCCATAACAAAACAGGCTGTGAGCCATATTTATCCTAATGTCTTCTCAGTGATCTTTGATCCGTATGTCCTTTTACTCTAGGATGCTGTGAAAGCCCAGTTACCCCTTCTTGTATCACATTGAAAACGTAAAATTTGAACTATTCTACAGATATTTTTATTAAGGCTTTCAGTATTAGAATTTCTCTTTCTTCCCTAATTGTAAAAAATAGCAAATTTTGGCTGGGCGCGGTGGCCCATGCCTGTAATCCCAGCACTTTGGGAGGCTGAGGCAGGTGGACCAGCCGATGTCAGGAGTTCAAGACCAGCCTAGTCAACATGGTGAAACACCATCTCTAATAAAAATACAAAAATTAGCTGGGCATGGTCGCAGGTGCCCGCAATCGCAGCTACTCAGGAGGCTGAGGCAGGAGAATTGCTTGAACCCAGGAGGCAGAGGTTGCAGTGAGCTGAGATTGTACCATTGCACTCCAGCCTGGGCGGCAAAAGTGAAACTCCATCTGAAAAAAAAAAAAAGCAAATTTTTACATGAATATTCTACATGAATGGCATATTTACATGAATGGTTTAAAAACCCACAATACTAGTGCTGTTTATCTTTTATTTTGAAAATTGTAGATTCACAAGAAGAGGGGTCCTATGTATCTTTCATCCAGTTTCCTGAACAGTAACATCTTGCATAACTATAGTACAGTATCAAAACTAGGAATATGACATTTGTATCGTATCTAGAGTTTACTCCTACTTCTCTAGTTCTATAAGTACTCTTTTGTGTGTATATGTATTGTTCTATACAGTTTAATCTCATGTACATTTGTGTAACTACCACTGCAGTCAGAATAGCAAATGTTCCCTTACCACAAAGCTCCCTGGGGCTGTCCTTCCCACCCCTAGCCCTAGCCACTGGCAACCACAAATCTGGTCTCTATTTCTAAAGTTTTGTTTCAAGAATGTTATATTCATGGAATCGTGCAATTTGTCACCTTTTGGAATTAGTTTTTTCCACTCAACATAATTACCTTGAGATCCATCCAAGTTGTGTGTGATCATAATGTTGCTTAACAACAGGGATACGTTCTGAGAAATGTGTGTATAGGACATTTCGTGGTTGTCTGAACATGCACTTACACAAACCTGGATGATAAAGCTTACTGCACATCTAGGCTATGTGGTAGCGCCTATTGCTCCTAGGCTGTAAATATGTATAGCATGTGACTCTAATAAATACTCCAAGCAATTGTAATACAATGGTAAGTATTTGTGTATCTAAACATATCTAATGTAGAAAAAAGATACAGTAAAAATACAGTATAAAAGATAAAAGATGGTATACCTGTATAGGGTGCTTCCTGCGAATAGAGCTTGTAGGACTCGAAGTTGCTCCAGGTGATTGAGTGGGTGGTGAGTAAATGTGAAGGCCTAGGACATTACTGTACATGTTGTAGACTTTATAACTTAGGCTACACTAAATTTATTTTAAAATTTTCTTTAAAAATTTTCTTTCTTCAATAATAAATTAATCTTAGCTTACTGTAACTTTACTTCATAAACCATAAAAATTTTTTGAATTTCTACTCTTATAATAACACTTAATAAAACATGAGCACATTGTGCAGCTGTACAGACATTTTTCTTCCTTGATTAAAGTATTCCATAAGCCTTTATTTTAAATTTTTTGAACTTTTTTGTTAAAAACTGAAATACAAACACACACATCGGCCTAGACCTACACAGGGTCAGAATCATCAGTGTTGCTGTCTTCCACCTCCACATCTTGTCTCACTGGAAGTGCATTAGGGGCAATAACATGCATGGAACTGTCACCTGTGATAACAGTGCCTTCTCCTAGATACCTCCTGAAGGACCTGCCTGAGGCTGTTTTACAGTTAACTTTAAAAAATAAATATAGGAGTATACTCTAATATAAATATATTAGAGTATATATAAATATACTCTAATATAAATAAATATAGGAATATACTCTAAAATAATAGAAATGGGTGTAGTAAATACATAAACCAGTAACATACTTGTTTATTTTCATTCATCAAGTTATATACTGTATATGATTATATGTGCTATACTTTTTAATGACTAGCAGTGCAGTAGGTTTATTGACACTAGCATCACCACAAAGGTGAGCAGTGCCTTGTGCTAAGACATTATGATTGGTATGACATCACTTGGTGATAGGAATTTTTCAGCTCCATTATAATCTTACGGGACCACTGTTCTATCTGTGGTCCATCATTAACTGAAATGCCATTAAGTACTATATGACTGTATTTCAGAAGTCTGTTTTTTATTACAGAGTATTCCATGGTACAGCTGTACCACAGTTTAACTGTTCACCTGTTGAAGAACTTTTGGGTTGTTTTCCAGTTTTTGGTTATTATGAATAAAGGTGCTATGAACATTTGTGTATATCTCAGAGGTTCTTCAGTAGGTGAATGGTTAAACAACTTGAAAATATAAAAGTTTTCATTTCTCTGGGATAAATGTCCAGCAGTATATTTTTAGTTTTTAAGGAATTGCCAAACGGCTTTTCCAAAGTGGCTGTACCATTTTACATCCTATCAGCAGTGTGTGAATGATTTGTCATCCTTGCCACTGTTTGTTGCTGCAACTGTGTTTTATTTTAGCCATTTTGATAGTTGTCAGTGGTATCTCGCTTTTAATTTGCATTTCTCTCCTGGCCTGTAATGTTGAATGTCTTTTCATATGCTAATTTGCCCGTAGTGAAATTCCTTATATAATTGGAGTGCTTGGCTTTTTCTGTTGAGTTTTAAGAGTTTAAAAAATACATTGTAGATATGAGTCCTTGGTCAGATATGTGGTTTCAAATATTTTTCACTTTGTAGCTTGTCTTTTCATTCTTTTTACCAGGTCTTTCTTAGAGTGAATATTTTAAATTTTAGCGAAATCCAATTTATCATTTCTTCTTTTATAGCTTGTGTTCTTCACCTGGCCCTACCTAGATCCTGAAGATTTTCTCCTGTGGTTCTTTCCTAAAATTGTGACAGTTTTATGTTTTAGGTCTGTGATCCATTTTGAGTTAAATTTTGTATAAGATGTGAGGTTTAGGTCAAGGTTCATTGTTTTCCCAATAGATGTTAAATTGCTGCAGACCTCTTGTTGAATAGACTGTCCTTCCCCTATTAGATTGTGTTTGCCCCTTTGTTGAAAGTCATTTGGGTGCATTTGTGTGGGTCTATTTCTGGGTTCTCTAGCCTGTTATTTTAATTTTGAGTGAATAAATAAAGTTGGCTTATGTTTAAGTTTTCTTGGTAGTAGTGAGGCAGTAATGTCTTCTGAGCCCAAGATTTCACAGTTGTGTGAGTAAACTGTGTTAAAAATTGTTTGTTATTCTTTTGGTAGATTGTTTAGTTCAATTTCATTGCTCATTAATCTTGCTTATAGATAGCAAATTGAAAGGTGAAAAATAGTTTCTTTTGTTAGCTTATCTCACAGAGATTTGGTTGGAGCAGGTATTAAAACAGAACAAACCAAAAAAAAAAAAAATTAAACTAGTTAGCAAGTTTATATTGAGGGAAAATCAAACCGTGTGAATTGAACTCCAATGATGTGACTTGCCTTGGGTCAGATTTTTGTATCATGATTCAACAAGGTAGCTATTAAAATCTTCATACTACTTGAAATATTTCTTCAGTAGCCACATAGGACAGCACACACTCCTGGATTTCTTCTTTCCTTACTGTCTCTTTACTTTCAGCCTCCTGTTTGTTTCTTCTTGTCTCTCTGCCCTCTTAATGTTGGCCTTTCAGGAACCTTAGTCTTTGGACTTACCTTTGCATTCATTCCTTTGGTGATTTCACCCAACATAAAATTTTATTTTATTTTATTTTATTTTATTTTATTTTATTTTATTTTATTTTATTTTATTTTTTGAGATGGAGTTTTGTTCTTGTTGCCCAGGCTGGAGTGCAGTGGTATGATCTCAGCTCACTGCAACCTCCACCTCCTGGGTTCAAACGATTCTTCTGCCTCAGCCTCCTGAGTAAGTGGGATTACAGGTGTGCGCCACCATGCCTGGCTAATTTTTGTACTTTTAGTAGAAACGGGGTTTCACCATGTTGGCCAGGCTGGTCTCGAACTCCTGACCTCAGGTGATCCACCTTGCCTTGGCCTCCCAAAGTGCTGGGATTAAAGATGTGAGCCACCATGCCTGGTCTACAATTTTAAATACCATTTTTATACTGAGAACTCCCAAATTTATATCTCCATCATAGACTGATAACAGCAATATATGAGTGATCCAGTTTTTTTGCCTCTTTGCCAGCATTTGGTGTTGTCATGATTTTTTCATTTTAGCCATTTAATAGGATATGTGTACATATATATATATGTGTACATACAGGCCCACATCTATATAACCACTCAACATGCCTCTGCTGAGATGACCAACAGGCATGTCAAAACTTAACATCCTCCTAACTGACCTCTGCGTAGCACTCCAGATCTGCTCTTTCCTCACTTTCCTCCATCTTGTTCATAACAACTTCATTAGCCAAAATTTTGGAATTTTCCTCAGTTTTCCTCTTTTTCTCACACTCCACTGTATATTTAAACAGTAAGGAAATCTCATGAGTTCTTCAGAATATATGCAGAATTAGATCACTTCTCTCTTGATCCCTGCCATTTCCCTGGTACAAGCCACCATATATATCCTTAGAGCCTCCTGCTTTCACTTTTCCCATCCTTCATTCTGTTTCAACATAGCATCCAGAGTGATACTTTAAAAATAGAAGTCAGATAGATCATGTCTATTGCACAGAGCCATCTAGCAGCATGCCATTTCACTCTAAATAAAGGCAAAAGTCCTTGCCATGCATTACCAAGCCTCATGTGAACTGACCTTCTGTTTTCTCTCTGATATCCTACTCTACTCCCTGTCTCCTCATTCACCGCATTCAGCCACATCACCCTCCTTGTTGTTCTTTGGACATTCCAGGCATGCTCCAGTGCCTGGGCTTTGCTCCTGCTGCTTCCTCTCCCTGAATATGTTTCCCCCACATTATTGATAGGATGTTTTCCCCTAATTCTCTCAGGTCTTTTGCATTTAGGCCTTCTGGGCCACCGTATTTAAAATATCAAATTAGTTCCCCCTCCCCCATCATTCAACATTTCTCGTAAACCTTTGCTGTTTTACAAATAGCATTATCACTATTTAATTTACTGTGTTATATTTTGTTAATTTTCTGAGTCCTTCCCTAGAATATTCTTTTTAGGGAGGAGGTTTTGATGGTTTGGTTTATAAAATCAACAATACCTGGCTCATAGGATGTGCTCAATATATAACGGGGTGAATGAACGAATGAATGAATTCTGATGAGAAGGCTGAGAATCAGCAAAGTGACTTTCCAGAACAGGTAGTGAGCAGTATAGAGTTGGGCCATAAGTAGCTACACCATATGACATCATGCTAGTTTCTAAAGCAAATGATTTGAAAGAGGCTTAAAACATAGTTTCTACCCTCAAGTAGCTCATAGTTCAGTAAAGGAGTTTAGATTCATACCTATAAAAGTAGGAGTAACAGCACCAAACAATAAATGGTATTATAAAGTGGTAAAAATAATACAAAAAGATGAACAGTGTCAGTAGTACATGTAATAGGATAGAGGGATTTCTATGGTGAAAGTCACTAGGCACAGTACACCTGGAGGACTGATTTCCATTAATTTAAAATGGTTTAAAGTAAGCTTTTGGAAACTAGGAAGATTACTTTCTGTAATCCTTTCCTAGGCCTTTGATTCTAGAAGGATTGTGTTAAAGGAGTTTTAAATATTTTATGCAGTTCTTAAACATTTTTTAGTTTGAATTAAATCTTTTATTATGTCTGGCCATGGACATCCTTGGATCATTTTCATTTCTTGGGAGGATTAAAGCACATTCCTTCTGTTGAGCCTCCGGTGCAGGGAGGGTGTTGGCCCAGCAATGGCTGAGAAAACCTTTTTCCCCTGGTGATTTCAAGAACCCTTTTTATTAGCTAAGTGGTGAGACATGCCACCTGGTGGTTATAGTACTATCATTTTTTCTCACTGCTCTTGGTGCTTTTTTCTCCTTCTGATTCCAGTTATACTAGGACAACAGCTATAAACCTAGAATGTTTTGCACTACATTGTTTAAGTAAGTTCTAAAACAGCAGAGATCACTAAGCTGTTTGGCACAAAGACTCCTATTTGGAAGGAATCAGACAAAGTGAGTCTCGAGACAGAACAGCCAGGCATCAGTCTTAAAGTTCTTTACATATCAAGTTAGAGGAACTGTGAAATCTATGAGACATGTGGGGGTTTTCCACTACTTTCTCCCCAGTACCTATCACAAAGATTAACACATAGTAGGTACTCAATAACTATTTGGAATGAGTGAATGAATGAATGAAGTATGTGTGATGTTATGGAGTACAAAGTTAAAATTAGCCACATGACCTGTATTTAGAAGCAGGTGGAATACTTATAATTTCTCAATCTGTGGGCACTACACCATTGAAGTATATGTTTAAGATCTTCCTAAATTTATAATCATAAGATTAATTTATATTTGGTTGTTTGATTTAGCAAAACTTGATGCCTGTTAAAAAAGAAATTAAGACCTGCCAACTTAAAGAATGCATTTGTGAGTTAAGAAGTAAGTGGCAGTATAATTTGTTACCCAAAGCAGTTTGCTTCTGAAAATTGAAGAGTTCAGGCTGTTAATAATTTTGCCGTGACTGCAGGCATGAACGGGGAGTGTTCCAACAAACGAGGATGTATTTTCACCCTTCTCATAGCCTGCCTGTGTGTTGTTTTTAATCTTCACTCTAGTTTGTATATTTTAAATGTCATAAAATACCACATATTTATAAGAGAAAAGGTTCTATTCATTGCTGAAGTGGAAGTTTATCATTAATTTTTAATATATTCTGTTACTTTATTTTCTAATTGTATAAGCAACATTCTTAGTTGTAACTTTCTAGAATGTTGAGGCAAAAGAGTAAATTTATAGTGATTTTCACTGTTACCAGATTGCTGGGATAGGGAATTTCTGGTAGCAAGATGGGAATTTTTAAGTTGGAAGGGTCTAACAGATCATGTAGCCCTCTCCATCTAATTTTTTGGGCTGAAAAAACTGAGCCCTTGCAAATGTCAGTTGCAAATCTGGGAGTAGTACTCAGGTCTCTGGAGTTCTTATACAGAGTTCTTTTCAATTATTGCAATTACAATATTTGAAATAGTTGAAACTTTTTGAGTTCTAACTATATTTCATGCATTATGTTCAGCACTTTACATGTTTTATCTCACTTGATCTTCGTAACTTTATGAGATTGGCACTGTTATTGTGGCCATTTTATAGATGAGGAAACCAAAGCTTAGAGAGTTAAATAAAGAGCTCAAAATCTCACATCTAGTAAGTGACAGAAACAAGATTTCCACTCAACCAATCTGTTTCCAAGACAGATTTTTTCCACTATAGTGCCATTCTTTTGCCTGGTTTTTCTGTTAACTTCTTAAAGATGTGTCCTGTTTCATGCATATTTCCTTATTTTCATAAATATATTACCAGTCCACTTAGACATTATATTGCTTAGAAACAAACCCAACCCTCTTTTCTTATGGACTGTATCCTGTAAAACGCTGTTTTTAATATGCAGTTAAACAAGTATTTCATTAGTGCATTTATGTAAATTATTTGACTAAAAAACTTAAACTGGTGAAAATGCTTAATTGTGAGATTGAGAATGTGCATGTTCTAAGAACTTCTACTTTTTAAACTTCCCTTATTCTCAGCCTTATATTTGTTAGTGCCTGTGTATTAACAGAGGTACACCCATGTTAGGGCTTGGTTAGAGAAACCAGTCTCTTTATAGATTAGCTTGTTCATCTCTAAGTTTCTAGGCAAGCACTATAAATTCAGAGAACAATCTGATTGTAAGCCAAAAATCAATGAAATTAATTTTGGGGTTGCCTTTTAAAATAGTTTCACAAAATACAAAAATGATGCTCATTACCTAGTCACATTAGTTTTGATTTAATGTTTTTAATTTGAAAAAAATTTGATTTTTTAAAAAATGTGAGTTTGGAGATAATTTGTAATTCAGTAAAGTTATAGTGATTGTAAAAGTAGTTTATAATTTTTAATAAATTGATTTTGTTTTAATTTTGAGTCATCCTCTATAATTTCTTCTTTGCAAATTGGTAAATTGCACATAAATTTCCACTTATATACAAGATAATTGCTATAGTTTGTAAAATAGATGCAGATCATCTGAAGAGCTATTTTATGAGAATATTGTTTCTTGTATTTATCATGAGCCAAAAAGAATATTTTTAAGAAAGTTATATTCTTAATGATAGAACAGCTAACGATTTAGAAACAACCGTAAGACAGTCCTTTTTTTGTGATTATAAATTAATACCATAGTTAAGTGTAACTTCCTATAAGAATCAGGACAAAAATATGAAATCTAGTTTTTGGAGAGGCATATTGTTACCATACCTTAGAATTTCTGGAAGATGACATACTCATGTGTTTCCTGATAACTGCTGAGTCTTCTGCTCTGCCAATTCAATCAAGAAGTCCTTGCTAGCAATCAATTAATAATACATGTTTTATTTATACATGTTTCCTATATATAGTATGTTATTGATTATCTCAGTACAACTCAAGAGGTTATCCAGGTCATTGGAGCTTTGCTTCTAGATTTGTGAAAGCTGTAAACCTATATATTTAACAGGAGGCCAAAAAAAAAAAAAGACTTAATTGTTTTACATAGTTAGATTTTCTGTGAATTGAAGTGTTTATCATTTGTGAATCATATATGAATCAAATATAAGCCATAATATACCCCCTGCTTATATCAGCACTATTTCAAATGTAATAAATGTTGAAAAATAATAAATGGAGAAGTAGATAGCTAACTAGTAGGCTTAATTTAATAAGACAAGGTAAATTGCATTTGGAAACCTTGTGGATTTAGTGTTTAATTTAAATGATTGCTGATTAAAAAAAATTCGTATCCAGAAGGCTGAAAAACAAGTTAGTAGGAAGATTTCTTCTTTACAAAAAAACTTTACATTTGCGTTTTTGACATTGTACCTCTGACGGATGTCTTACCAGTCTTTTTGTAAGAAAGCAATAGACATATCGGGAATGAATGAGCTCTCTCCTTTTTTAAATATCAGTTTTACTTCATTCAGGTTCCAATTGTTGCTGTTACTGCTACTGCAAGCTCTTCAATCCGGGAAGACATTGTACGTTGCTTAAATCTGAAAAATCCTCAGATCACCTGTACTGGTTTTGATCGACCAAACCTGTATTTAGAAGTTGGACGAAAAACAGGGAATATCCTTCAGGATCTGAAGCCATTTCTTGTCAGAAAAACAAAGTAAGGATTTAATGGTTGATGAATTTTGGTAATGATTTCCTTTTTCTTTTTTTAACAACTTTTGTATTTTATGTTATTTATGATTTCCTTCTAATGCATATTTAACATTTCAAATTCCACCTAGTTTTGGTTCAAGTCAGGCATGATGTTATATAATCAATTCAGTGATTGAGAATAGTCTATTTTTAAAAGCAGAAACTAATTCTTCTAATAGTTTAATACCCCATTCTGTTGCTTAAACAGGGCATATATTATGTATTTTTATTTTTTAAAATTTAATTAATTTATTTATAGAGACAGAGTCTTGCTGTCGTCCAGGCTGGAGTGCAGTGATGTAATCACAACCCACAGCAGCCTCAAACTCCTGGGCTCAAGTAGTCCTCCTCTCAGCCTCCCAAGTACCTGGAACTACAGGCTCATACCACTACGCCTGGCTAGGACATATACTTTTAATGATTGACAAGTAAACAAGCAAACATAAAATGACTCTTTCATCTGAATTATGTCTAGTTTACTAATTACTTAACTTCAGTCTTAAGGAGCTTAGGAAAGTTATCTTACAAACACATCAGGGCCTGTATTGTGTTTCAAAGACTATCATAGGCACTTTATATAAATGATCTAATTTAATCCTTATAACTGCTCAGTAAGTTACATAGTATTTTCATTTTACTGATGAGGAAACTCATTAGTACTTTTTTTCTGTTTATTTTGTTTAAAGGCATTATATATATATATATGTTAAGAAGTTTTGGTGTGCTTTACTTTCTGATACCTGCTTGGTGAAAAGTTTATAATTTTTATTTCATTTTATTTTTTGAGAGGGTGTCTTGCTCTGTCACCCAGGCTGGAGTACAGTAGTGTGATCCTGGCTCACTGCAACCTCTGCCTCCTGGGTTCAAGCTATTCTCCTGTCTCAGTCTCCATAGCTGAAATTACAGGCGTGCGCCACCACGCCCGGCTAATTTTGTATTTCTTAGTAGAGACGAGTTTTCACCATGGTGGCCAGTCTGGTCTCAAACTCCTGACCTCATGATCCGCCCGCCTCAGCCTCCCAAAGCACTTGGATTATAGGTGTGAGCCACTGCGTCCGGCAGCACTTTCCTTTTTAAAGCAGTTTGCCTTTTTTGTGTATAATATTGTCCTCCTGTATTTCTCATATTGTGGTCCTCTTAAAATATCCCATGCAAATGTTTCTCTCTCACTGTTTTTCATGTTGACTGTACTAATTGAGGTATTTGTTACTTTTTAGTCCTGGCTATTATAATTTCTCCAACAGATATCCTCCCTCCCCAGTGCTCCTTGTTGCTTTCTGTGCACAGTTTAAAAATTATCATCTGAAAACATATACTTAATTCTGGAATCCTTTTCTGGAACTTTTTACTAGGGAATAAAGACCAGACTCAGTGTAACATTCAGCATTATCAAAGATCTTGATATTTAGTATGATTTTTTTTTAAAGCAGATCAGGAAAGATTTTTGTGCCCATTTTTAATCTTCTGAGAAGACTTAGGATAGCAGGAAACCATTGAGAGTCAGAATGCTTTCTACAGATCTTAGGTGAACAAAAATTTTCCTCTTAGTGAGCAGTGAGGTGGAGGCTAATTAAGGCTTTAGAGCATTATTGCCCTTTAGTTCCATCTTCTTCCCTTTAATTCTGCCAAATTTCTTTGTTTATCAGTATTAACTTTTTTTTTTTTTTTTTTGACACAGTCAGTCTTGCTCTCTTGCCAGGCTGGAGTGCAGTGGCATAATCTCGGCTCACTGCAGCCTCCAACTCCCGGGTTCAAACGATTCTCCTGACTCAGCCTCCCTAGTAGCTGGGACTACAGGCATGCACCACCATGCCTAGCTAATTTTTGTACTTTTAGTACAGATGGGGTTTTACCATGCTGGCCTGGATGGTCTTGATCTCTTGACCTCGTGATCTGCCCGCCTCGACCTCCCAAAGTGCTGGGATTACAGATGTGAGCCACTGCGCCTGGCCTCGTATTCACATTTTTTTAATCCATTGAGCTAAGATGTTTCTTAAAGTAACTTTATTTTGTTTGTATGTCTTAATTATAATATATTCATAATACATTTAAATGAGATAGACAAGCCTCTCTCATGTATTAAATCTAGTGGTTAGTTAGATTAGATTAGAATTTTCCCCCCTCAGAAAATTAAGAAGAAATAACAGTCTTTAGCAAATCACTTGGCATAGTAATGACTCTTTTTGTAATAGGAATTTTTACTCTTTTGATTTATCTGTTACATAAGTTCACATTTTTGTATATTTTCCACCTTTGTTAAAAAAGAGTGATATATAGTCAATATCAATTTGAACACTGATGCATATAGATTGAAATGGACTCCAATTTTTCAATTCCATTCCTCAGTTGTGGTCACTGTTGGTATTTTGGCATTTAGTTATATAGACTTCTTTTCTCTGACTCTACAGCTCTGCAGATGTACACTTGCGGTTTTTTGTTGTTGTTAAGTTGATACAGAAATAGTTGCATACTATATCCATTATTTCTGCAAATTTTTATTCATGTAAAGTATCTTTACTATCTTTCCATATATTGTGTTTTCTTAAATTAGAGCCTTAATATGTAGGATATTACAATATCCAGGTTTTGATGAGTAGTTTTTTCTTCTTTGAAAACGTGTTTTTAAGATAAAATTTTTTTTGGAGGGGGACGGAGTCTCACTGTACGCCCAGGCTTCAGTGCTGCGGCGTGATCTCAGTTCACTGCAGCCTCTGACTCCTGGATTCCAGCGATTCTCCTGCCTCAGCCTCCTTGGTGGCTGGGATTACAGGTGCACACCACCATGCTCTGCGAGTTTTTATATTTTTAGTAGAGGTGGGGTTTCACCATGTTGGCCAGCCTGGTCTCAAACTCCTGACCTCAGGTGATTGGCCTGCCTTGGCCTCCCAAAGTGCTGAGATTACAGGCATGAGCCACCACACCCTGCCTTAAAATAAGATTTTTATACACTAAAAAAAAACTTGCATTTTTTCACTCCATTAAGTAGTATACTGTGAATTCTTGATATTGAAGCCCATTTGGTTGCTGTCAAAAATAGCTTTGAGCAGATTATTCAGTATGACTCTTATAGTGAAATTAATGCCTTTTTTCCTCTGCTTAAGTTTTCGGTGGCTTTTGCCTTAAATGTTTTATAATTTCTTTAATGTTTAATTTTTAAGCATTTGCTTAATATCCCATAGTATCAATGTACATAATGATGAACATTTAGATTACTTTTTACTGTTATAGTTTTGCTGTGAATATTTGTTTACATTTATCTTTTGGCTTATAAGCAAATATTTTTGTAATTAGAATCCTAAAATTGAAATTAGATCAAAGGTTATGTGCATTTAAAATTAAATAATTTTTCTTAAATCTAAAATAGTATATATATTTTTATAGTGCAGCATAAATGAATGTATTTATGTAAATGAATATTTTTAGGCATTAAGTAAAATGTTCTGTGGAAATAGAAGATGGAAATTGTTTATACTTCTACGGAAATTGTTTACACTTTTAATAAAGCACAAGTTTTTACAACAGACATTCTAATAGATGTTTTCTAAAACATTCAGTCTCAAGATTATTAGTAAATACTTCTTGGACTGTAAAAGCAATCTTTCAATATTATAAGAAAGCTCTTGCTTTAGTAAACATTTAGAAACTTCTTTATTATTGTAAGAGAGAATAAGAACAGTGTTAACAAATTTTATACATACTCCCATGTAAACCCTCACCAGACTAATTGTTAATCTGGCTTCTTGCATTCCCCAAAGTATTTTTTATCTTTTATTTGTAAGTTTTTATCAAGGTTTTAGCTAAAACAAATAAATCTGTTCCTGGTTTTAGCTTTAATTTGAACCAAAACAGTCAAAACCGAGTTTTGGGGACTTCACACAATTTATTTGCACATTTGATTCTCCATAATGTTTTAAATTTTCATGCACTTAAATGTATCATTATTTTTGATAGCTTTCTTCCTCTAGTCTTTTGTTTAGAAAATAGAAAGGAAAAATGAAATAAGATAAAACCAAAACTGGTCTGAAGCATATATACAGTATATACATTTGCTCTTTTATTCTTCTTTTGCTTTAGTACCTGCTGGGAATTTGAAGGTCCAACAATCATCTATTGCCCTTCCAGAAAAATGACAGAACAAGTTACAGCTGAACTTAGGAAACTGAAACTGTCCTGTGGAACATACCATGCGGGCATGAGTATTAGCAAAAGGACAGACACTCATCATAGGTTTATGAGAGATGAAATTCAGGTATGAGGATCAGTCATCATTGCTCTCTGTTGCTCATAGTGGAAATAGATATTTCTCAAATGTTTATTTACCAGATCTTTTTTGAATACTTTCTTTGTGTTGAACAAAAAGCAGCCCCTCTGATAAATGTGGGAAAACAAACTTGCAGATTAGTATAAACAGCAGCCTGTCCCTAGTGCTTAGGTGCACAGAGGAGGGAGCACTAGCTCTGTCGAGGTAGTTGTGCAATGGGGAGGGTCCATCTGGGAAAATGCAACTGGAGTCCGAACATGTAAAGAAAAGTTGTTCAAGTATGCCAGGCCAGTAGGTGATGAGGGGAACAAATTGGTTTAGAATTACAGGAAGGACTAGCAAGTACAGAGATACTTTATGGGAGTGTATATTGGGTTCAGGAAATTGTGACTGGTTTGGAATGGTTGGAGGGAACGAGAATATGGGGTAGGAATGGCACAAAGTATGGACAAAGAGGCAGGGTGGAACTGTTAGAGACTTGGGAGAACAGTTGAATGGATTGGTTGGCCAGGTTATAGATGGCTTTAAAACTTGCAAAGAAGCAGTCTGGGCTTGGTGTCATACACCTGTAGTTTTCCCTGACTACTTTAGTCTGAGAATTTTTAGTTTAAATAAAATTTTATGTAATAGGTAAAACAGATTAAAGTAGAATAACTCTGGCTGAAGTTGATGTGAGGGAAAAGGAGGTCCAAAAGCCTCCAAACTTTGAGGACAGTCCCTGTTGGGGTCTTAGAATCCTTGGAGTGCCGCAGAGTCATTTGAAAACCATCATGATATATTACTCTGTGTTTTTGAACAAGATAATAGGATTATAGAAACAGTAGACTGGCGGCAACAAGTTGGATTGATTTGAAGAAGAGAAACTGAAGAAGGGAAAGGGTATTGATGCAGTTATTGTGAAATTCTACAGTTGAGATTCCTGTCCTAATTGGACTGGCTCAGTGGGTATCATAGAGAATATTTGGGAGGATTTAAGTTCAAGGCACATAAGTAGGTTTAAGTCGACAACTTGACACTGTCAGCATGAAATCCACACTCTGTCACTATAAGCCCAGGGAACAGCCCTCCTCTGAAGTTAGGAATTTAACTTCAGCTCTGGCATTTTCTGTCCTACTCATCATCCATTTCTTCTCTATCCATCTCTCCTGATATCAAGTTGTTACCCACCCTCAGCTAATGTTGTTGAAAAGCTTATCTTAAGTATGTTCATATTCACTGTCTATAAAGTTCACTACACATAGTCATGCTGTAATGCATACCTGCCTGAAAGCATCTAGTCTCTCTTTTCCTTCTTTCCAAAGATAGGAATACTATTCACAGCTGTTTAGAATAGAAATTTTGTCCAAATTCTTCAGTGTTGATATTTTTGTTCTGTTGTTTCAGTCTCTTCAATATTGTCAAATAAAATTCATTAGCTGCTACTACTACTGCTCTTAATAATCAATCTTAAAGCCATTAACTGACCAATGTTTTCTTCTATCTTAATATATTAGTAATTGTTTATTTAAAGTAAAACATCTCCCAAAACATGAAAGAATACAAACTTGATTCGTATTACATTGTGACAGGAGACTTTATTGGATGCATCTCATTTTCCTGCCAATACACAGCTTCATGAAAACATTAATGCTTTGAAATATGGCATAGGAAACTTCACAGTGATCATTAATTACACCTAATTTCTGGAAGAGTATACGCATGTATGTGTTACTCTATTCTCCTTTTCTATGGCAAGATGTCACAAATTTTTATTCACATTACAAAAATTAAAAAATTGATACTGTTTTTTTCTCCCTAGGTTGATATCAGATATTCTGTTTGATCTGACAGCTGGCCCAATGTACTTCTTCTTTGACATTATAAAGAATTCACAAGCTTCATATTTGCATTGAAAGTTCTCAGACACTTTCTGAAGATGATGAAAATATGTTTCATCATCCGTATAGAATAGTCAGGTGCTCTTGCAATTGATTATTTGCTACTGAGAATTGAATGTCTACTGAGTGCATAATGTATAGAATTCTGGATACTCACTTTGCTGTGTTTTTACAGTTGATATGTACCTTAGTGTGGGTCTAAAAATGGAGGTGAAATCTGTAGCTCTTAGTGTCTTAGATTGAGTGATGCTTAGAATCTTAGATTTTCTTTTATAATTTTAGAAAAAGTGTACTTTTCTTTCTTATTTTTATAACCAGATCCAACCACATTTGCTTGTAGATAGGCATTCTTACTTTTAACTCTCACTTTTAGTTTTATATCTTTTTGTATTTCATATCCCATTTCAAGATGCCTGAATCCTTTCCTTTTAGGAATAATGTTGTGAATGAATTATTTGATAAAATATCTTTACACCTGAGATTTTATAAGGATAGTTTGAATATCATGTCTGTAAAATAGGTTGATCTCACCTAAAAATATCATATAATGAAATTAGAATTATTATTGTATTGCTTATTCACTGTTAAATAGAGCAAAATTGCTGAGTCTTACTCAGCCAAAGCTTTTACTTAGTATGATAGTCATTCCTAAATTTACTTTTTCTCACCTTTCTCAGACTTTGTTTTACTTATTCAGCATTTTCCTCCTTTCCTCCCTCCATTCTTTTCTTCTTTCCTTCTTTTTTCTTTCATTCATATTCCTAGTCCATCTTAGCTTGTAATCTTTCTTTATTAAATGGCATGCAAATAAGTTTACTGTGCTTACAGTGAAAAGCTTCAAGTGCTTATGCCTTCTTCACTTCTGTCTTCCACTCCCAACGTTTTTAGCTCATTCTTTTGATGCTTACCACTATATCTTGCCATAATTTACTTAAATGGCTCCTACTTAATTTTTTGTTTATTTGTGTGTTAGATGTAGGCATTATCTATCCGAAAGATGAAAGTTTAGCTCTCTTTCACATTCTTTACTGTCCTTTTTTCTTACCTTGTCCATGTATTTCTAACCCCCTTTTCTCCTATTACGTTTATATCGTAATTTTGGCTAGATCAGTGTGTAAGATTTATATAATTATTATGCTATAAGTGCCTTTTATAATCTCTGAGCCATGTAGTATATTATGGCTATTTTTCTTTTTATCTATTGGTATTTTTCATTGTTAATACTTTAAAAAAATCTCTTCTATGTCTTATCGCTAATTCTTCCCTAAAATTTCCCACAATTGTGTAAACTTATCTTAGTATATTCATACATATGAGACATTCTATCAATTTTATCCTCTTAAAGATGCAGAGATAATGCATCATGTTTCATCCCACCATCTTTAATGAGAAGCTTCCATCTTAGATTAGTATTAGAAAATGTTAAGATACTCTTCAATCAGGTAAGGACACTTGAAACTTCATTATAATACAAAAATTTTCTTTAATACAGTAAATATTTTGAGTCTCTTTTGTGTCTCGTATTCATAGGAGTTCAGATAAACCACTTTATTTATAATTTTTTATAGAGAGTGAACAGAAATCTCATTTCTAGTCACCAGTCCTTAACTTGTAAATTGGGCAGATAATCTATAAATGATTGGTTGAAATCACATTAAATTCCATTTTATGCCAGGGACTTAAGTTAATGAAAAAATTTTTCTTACAAAAGGGTATAGATGTAAGGCTTTAGTTCTGCTAAATATGTTTGTCAAACTGTGTTTTGATTTATTCTCAGTGTGTCATAGCTACCATAGCTTTTGGAATGGGCATTAACAAAGCTGACATTCGCCAAGTCATTCATTACGGTGCGCCTAAGGAAATGGAATCTTATTATCAGGAGATTGGTAGAGCTGGTCGTGATGGACTTCAGAGTTCTTGTCACGTCCTCTGGACTCCAGCAGACATTCACTTAAATAGGTAAAAAACATCTATTGTTTTTACTCTTGCAGATTTCTTTCTTTCTTTCCATGTAAACCTCAAAAGTATTTGAGGCTATTTCCAGTATTCCAAGTAATTAGTGAGTGCATTTAAAGTCAAAAAACCTCCCTGAATCCAGAGGACATGTAAGAAGAACATTTGTGGTAATAGTTGCCACTTGGAGGAGTTGAGCTAATTTCAGCATGCCTTAGTGTGAGAAATTAACTAAATCAGGACAATTGGGCCTGTAACAGAGATCGTATGGAATACTTTCCACCATTGTGCACTAATGAACAGGTTCTTTTGCTCTCCTCAGATCCTCTCAGGTTGCGATGTCTTCAGCCATAGTTACTTCAGTTACCATTGATTTTGTTACTGATTCTTTCTTCCCATGCTACAGTGGTGATTATTCCAGAGGAATTCTCCCAATCCCTGTTTGACTCTTGTTACCATTTGTTTCCTTGGTTAGTTCCATCAGACCATACCATTTCTCCTTGACTGTGTGTGAATCATTGTGCTGCACTGCACTGATAGACTGCCATAAATAAATATTAAGTATTCAGTATTTAAGCACAGGAGAATCATTCCACTTAAGTACTCAACAAGTAGTTTCTTGGCACTTAAGTTCTGTGAGATTTTTATTGTAAAGGAAAACTTTGTCTTGCAAAGATTTTCAGATACACCTTTGTGTAGCTGAATGAATTGAGATCTTGAATGGATATATTAGGTCATTTTAGTAAAATGATAAGAGAGTGCCTCCCGCTACAGTTTTTGTTTTTATGCATCATTAAACAATGTGTTTTGAGTGCCCACTGTGTTCCATGAACTATACTATGTGTTGGAAATATAATAGTAAAGAAAAGCAAAGTACCTGCTTCCATAGAACTCAGTATAATGGGAATGGTAGTTCTTTAGAGAATCACAGAACTATGGATACATAGGCTTCATTTTACTATTTTCCTTTTGTATTTGAAAATGTCAACAATCAAAAGTTTTTAAAAAGAAATCATGCAACATATTTAAAATTATAACTGTGTTAAGTGTTATGAAGGGAAATTGCATTGAATAGTGAGAATATGTAATGGCGTGTGGTATTTACCAAGCAAAATGGTCAGATAAGGCTTCCTTGTGGAAGTGATAGTTCAAATTTGAAAGAAGAATACTGATTAATTACATAAAAATGTTTGATGCAAATTTTAAGGTTTTCCTTCTGAGTAGTCAGTAGCTTTTCCTTCTTAACATAGAAGACGACAAAACCATCCTTTTTTGTACAGAACAATTCTTGTTTTCCTTTAGAAACATATCTGTCAAGCTTCTTATGAACTAATTTAAATAATTGGGATACAGCACAGCTGTACATGTTACTATTAAATATGGGCTGTATCAAACATAAGTTGATTTCTACCAATTCTGATTTTATGTATTTTGTTAAAGATACCCAGTACATTAATGTCTAGTTTTATATTGTGCATTTAAAGGTTCATCAATAAATACAGTTCTTATTTATCTGGGTCTTAAAAGATATTTTAAATGGTTACCTCATTAAGAGTTAACAGGAAGAACAGTGATTCAAATCAAATAGTGGTGCCAGAAACCCATACTTGAATTTTTAGTACAGACAGGTTACTCTTTGCATCAATTCTGAGGAAACTAAAATTGTAGGGTTAATCAGGATAAAAAAGAATTGAGCAAGGATTGTGGAGGGATCTGTATCATTCTGGTGACAAACCTCTTCTAGAAAAAACTAGAAAGTCTAAGAATAAGTAAGGTTGCTTGTTCTCACCTGGAAAGGTCAGTTACTCACAAAATTTTTAGAGTCTATCTTATGCCATAATTCTATCAATGAGAAAAGAAACGTTTCCAGTCATCGTGTAATCTTCATGTAAATTTGTATTTTTAATTGCAGAATTCATTTCCACAGGCAAAGTCCCAATGTCTGCATTTGCTGTTACCTTAAATAGTTAAACCTCAAAGTTATAGTAATCTTTTTTTTAAGTGACAGTAATTTGCAAAATAATCTCAGTTCAATAAATCTTTCACTGGATTCAACTGATTTCTATGAATTTTTCTTATTTTCAAAGTGTTTTTATTCTGTGGAATACTGAACTTATTTTTGTAGTCCCAAAAGAAGAATAAATATTTATTTATTTATTGTTATGAGTTATAGTTTTGTGTTGTCAAATTTGTTATTGACACTTGATAAGTTAGATGTAGGTCATCTGAACCAAATACAAGGAAGGACCCAGTTCTGAGAGTGTGGGTGTTTGTTTTCTTGTTTTTTGTTTTTTTCTATAGGAGAAGAACAAGGTAAGCTAAATAAACAAAATAAAGCAAAAAAGTACTGATTTTTAGCCCTTTATCTGTAGTTTCACTTTCTGTAGTTTTAGTTACTTAAAACCGCATTCAAAATACTACATAGAAAATTCCAGAAATAAACAATTCCTAAGTTTCAAATCACTGGTGGCTTTGAGTAGTGTAATTAAATCTCATGCCATCCTACTCAGTCGGCCTCAACTCCCTTAGGATCATCCCTTTGTCCCGTGTATTCACATTGTATTTACCCCGTCTGTTAGTCACTTGTTGCAATATTGCAGTGCTTGTGTTCAAATAACGCTTATTTTACTTACGAGTGGCCCCAAAGCACAAGAGTACTGTGCCTAATTTATATAATTTTTAAAATTTAATTTATAAATTAAACTTTTTCATTGATATGTATGTACAGAAAAAAACATAATACGTATAGAATCTGGTACTATTCTGTGGCTTCAGGCATCCACTGGAGGTCTTGGAAAGTATCCTCCGAGGATAAGGAGAAATTGTATATGGTTAACCTAGGAGCTAGGGTCAACTGTCAGAAGAGATTCTGGGGATAATTACACAGAAGGTCATGGTGGCTGGTGGTTTCAGATGACAGGAATGTTTTTGAATAACAGATCGTTTGTGTATTCAGACTTTCCAGAACTCCTTGAGAATTATACAGAGATATTTAATCAGTCAGAAGGTTGAATAGTCAAAATATTAGTGAGTGAAGTCTATTTTGATGAGGATTTTACTAATGCTGTCCCTTAGATATTATAAGTAAATTGTTGTTTTCTTTCGAAATATCTGAAACCTAGTTAACACAGATTTTTATTTATTCTTGCAAAGATATGTAAAGCTGTTTGGGAGATTGTTGTCATCTGCTATTTGATATTCATGGGCTTTCTTCACAGAAGACTAGAAATTAACAGAGTCACAATGAATTATGGCAACATTGACTTTAAAAAAGCAAACATCTCTTTAATGTTATTTAACAATTTTGAATAAATTTGATATGGCAAACTAATCAGTTATAGTAGATTGAGAAAGAAACTGAATTCGAATACTTTACTGCTATCCCATAATAACCCATAATACTAAGAGACAGTTTTGGAGGGCGAGAAGTCCTGAAGAGCTGATAAAGGTAAAGGCTCATATTTGAGCTTCTTTCAGTATTCCTTGCATCAATGATTTCAGCTTCTTGTACAAAATAAATTAAAGCATAACCTTTTTACCGGGAAAAAGTAAAAATTAATAAATTAATTATAGAAGCCTTGTTTGAGGCCAAAAAGTGTGTGACATGTAAATCGAAATGAAGAACTTCAGAGTTTATGACAGTTTTTCAAAGCAGCTAATGAACTGACACTTGGACACAGGTAGAATTTTTTCAAAAGCAATTTTTATAAAATCAGAAAAATGTTTACCTCTTATGGGATACATTGACTGGAAAGGAATACAACAGAACTTTCTGAGATGAAAGAAATGTTTTTTATCTTGATGGGGTGTGGGTTTTATAGGTTGTGAAAAATAAACAGTAATAAGTAAATAAAAAGAAAGTTGCCAATACAGTTTTACATATTCCTGTGATGTTTTTAATTGACAGGCTCCTCCTTGCTAAGATACCTAATGTGATGTTTCGATCATACAAATTAAAGATGATGTCAAAGATGGAAAAATATCTTCATTCTAGCAGGTGTAGGAGACGGTATGGATTATTTATTTTATGCCAATAACATGGATTTGTGGATGATGCTCTTTTAAGAAAACAGTTTTGCTAAATAATTATAAGTATTTTGAAAAAATATTTTGTTGATGTTACATGTGTGCTGAATTTTTAAGGCAAATTTCTTTGTGCCTTAGTAAACTAAAGTCAAATGATGAGGTCCCAAGTGGATCAATTAATGATGATTTTCCCTCATTATTTTCAGGAATGAATTTAACATATATGTTTTTGTTCTTTATTTAATTTAAAATTTTGTCTTGGGTAGAATCATCTTGTCTCATTTTGAGGACAAACAAGTACAAAAAGCCTCCTTGGGAATTATGGGAACTGAAAAATGCTGTGATAACTGCAGGTCCAGGTAAAGATTTCTTTTTATAGATGGACATTCTAAAAGTCTTTGTTTCTTTTCCTTTTCATGTTTAATTGAATTTCTGTTGACTGGTAAGTATTTCAGTTTCTTAAACAAATTAATGAATGCATTTAGATATAAGAGAAAGCAAACAATATTAAAGTATTTTGCTTAAAATAGATAAAGCAGTAAAATGGTAGCCGTAAATCTAAATATATCAATAGTTATGTTAAATGTAAATGATCTAAAATATTATTTAAAGGCGTAAATTGTAAGAATTGGTTTAAAAACATGACCTTGTTCTATATGTTGTCCATAAGAAATCCACTCTAATTATGTAGATAGGTTTAAAAAAGAATGAAACATTGCATTCCATGAAAACACTAATCAGAAGGAAGCTGGAGTTGTTACTTTAATATTAGACAATGGAAACTTTGGAGCAAAGAATATTATCAGGATAAAGAAGGATATTGTATGATGTAAAAGAATCATTTCAACATTGTATCTGTCAGAGTTCACCAGAGAAGCAGGACCATTGATGTTATGTATATATGTATGGGGAGGGGAAGGGAAAACAGATGTAGGGACAGTGGGATGAGGGGACTGATTTTGAGGAATTAGCTCACGAAATTGTTGGGGTTGGCAGGTCTGAAATTGGTAGAGCAGGCCAATAGACTGGAAACTCAGGCAAGAGATGATGTTGCAGTCTTGAGGCGGAATTTCTCCTCTAGAAAACCTAGTTTTTGCTCTTTAGTCCTGCCCGAGTGGATGAGACCCACCCACATTATTGACAGTAATCTTGTGTATTTAAAGGCAACGGATTGTAGATGTTAATCACGTCTACAAAATATTTTACAGCAACATCTAAATTAGTGTTTGACCAAACAATTGACGTCATAGGCTAGCCAAGTTGAAGCGTTATATTAATCATTACAACCAAGAAGACCATCCTAAATATATATATATATACTTAACAAAAGGATTGACAGAATCAGAAGGAGAAATAGAGAAACCTATGATTACATTTGGTGACTTCCAACATCTCTCAATAAGCAATAAAACTAACAGACCAAAAAATCAGTGAGAAGATAGAAGAAATGAACAGGACTATCAACTTACTGGATCTCATTGACTTTTATAGAACATTCTACCCAGAAACAGCAGAGTACACATTCTTTTCAAGTACAGATGCAATATTCATGAACATGAATCATATTCAGAGTCATAAAACAAACCTTAACAAATTTAAGAATCTTGTATTTGTATTTTTTTTGACTATAATGGAATTAAACTAGAAAGCAATAACAGAAAGATAACAGAAAAGTCAACAAACCTTGGAAATTAAATAACACACCTCTAAATAAATACATGAGTCAAAGAGGAAGTTTCCAGGCAAGTTAGAAAATGTTTTGAACTGAATGAAATGAAAATACAAAATGTGTGAGATGCAGATGCAATACTGAGGAGGAAATTTATAGTATTAAATACCTATATTATAAAAGAAAGGTCTCAAATTGAAACCTAAGCTTCCATCTTAACAAGCAAATAAGAGCAAAATAAATCAAAAGGAAGCAAACAGAAGGAAATAATAAAGATAAGTGCATAGATCAATGAATAGAAAACAGAAAAACAATAGCGAAAATCAGCTCAAAATCTCATTCTGTGTAAAGATCAATAAAATTGATATAAACTTCTAACAAGACTGACAGAAAGAGAAGAGACACAGATAGCCAATACCAGAAATGAAAGGGAATTTCACTACAGACTCCACAGGTATTAATAGGGATGATAAGGGAACACTGTGGACAACTCAGAACATAACTTAATAATTCAGATGAAATGGGGCAATTTCTTGATAATCTCAAACCAATTAAACTTACAGTGAGTTAGATAACCCGCATAGTCTTACAACCATTAGAGACATTGAATTCTATGTTAAAAATTTCTGAAAATAAAATTTCCTAGCACAAAAAGTTTCAACGACAAATTCTATCAAACATTTAGAAGACAAAATAATACCAATTCTATAGCATGATTCCATTTATATAATACTCTTTGAAACATAAAACAATACTAGAGGGATGAAGAAAGATCTGTGGTTGTCAGAGATTAGGGGGAAGGCAAAGATATGATTCCAAAGGGTAGTACAAGGCAATGTTTTGGAGTGTTAGATTTGTCGTGCCCTGATTGTGATGGGAGTTAGATGAATCTATGGATGTCTTAAAATATGTAGAACTTTACATATACACACAACCAATTTGCCTATGTCAATTGAAAAAAATAAAATAAATTATTCACCTAGCTGGATTAGCTACATACCTAAGTGCAATAGCTGCATTACTGTAAGACAAAAGAAGCATTATTCGGGATGGAGTTGTCTCTGTTTAATGTGAAATAGTTTCTTCACTAAGAAGACAGAATTGTTCTATGCATCTCAAAACAAAACAAAACAACCAACAAACAGCAAGTTGCCTGGTGCTGTGGGTCACACTAGTAATATCGGCTGAGGTGGGAGGATCACTTGAGACCGTGATTTTTGAGACCATCCTGGGCAAAAAAGCAAGACTGTGTCTCTAGAAAAATAAAAAAAAAAAACTTAGCTAGGTATGGTGGCGTGTACCTCTCTAGTCCCAGCTACTCTGGAGGCTGAGGTGGGAAGACCACTTGAGCCTGGAAGGTCAAGACTGCAGTTGCATTGAGCTGTGATGGCACCACTGCACTGCAGACTGGGCATCAGAGTAAGACCCCCTCTCACATGGAAAATAAATGAATAAAAAAGAAAAACAACTGATCTGGACATGGTGGCTCACACCTGTAGTCCCAGCACCTTGGAAGGCCAAGGCAGGAGAATTGCTTGAGAACAACCTGGGCAACATAGCAAGACCCTGTCTCTATTAAAGAAAAAAAAAATTAAAATCCAGCAAATACATAAAGCAAAAAGCTGACAGAAGAGGTGGAGAAATCAATAAATTCACCATCAAAGTGGGAGAATTTGATAAAATTTTTAGTTATTGGTAGGGTAAATAATCCAAAAATTAGTACATTATGGAAAATTTGGTCAACATAGTAACAAGTTTGATTTATCAGATACGTAGTATATAGAATCCTAGACCAAGCAACTATAGCAGTGTATCTCAAGTATTTTTACTTCATGACCCACAGAGCAAATGATAGCTGTATATAACACACTGGACTAATTGTCAGAGATTAGTTTCTGTCCAAAACCCTAAGATCTGGAGTGATTAACCTTTCAGCACACTTAGAACTTATTTGTTTGTAGCACATTGATTGAGAAGCACTGAAAGACTTTGCTGCTCAAACATACATGAAAGGTTTCCAAAAACTATGCGTTAGAGCATGGGTTGGCAAACTATGGCCTGTGGGTGAAATCTGCAAGCTGCTTTTTTTTTAAAAAAAATTTATTTTGACATAGGGTCTCACTCTGTCACCCACACTGGAGAGCAGTGATAGGACCATAGCTCACTGTAACCTCGAATTACTGAGCTCAAGCAATTTTCTCACCTCAGTCTCCCAAGTAGCTATAGGCACGCACTGCCATGCCAAGTTAATTTAAAAACAAAATTATCAGTAGAGACAGAGTCTTGGTATGTTGCCTAGGCTGGTTTTCAAACTCCTGGCATCAGTCAGTCCTCCTACCTCAGCCTCCTAAAGTGCTGGGATTATAGGCATGAGCCATCACACTCGACTAATGTTTTTGTAAAGAAACTTTCCTTGGAACCCAGCCGGGCCTTTTGCTTATGTGTTATCTTTGGCTGCTTGAGTTAAGTGCTTGACTGCAAAGCCTATCGTGGCCCATAAAGCCTGAAATACTTAGTCTGGTCCTCTATAGAAAATGTTTTCTGACCCTGTACTAGACTAGCTTGTCTCAAAAATTTTCAATAAATTTGAAATTTTTCTCACCACATTTTCTGACCATAATGCATTTGAACTAGAAGTAAATAAGTGGATAGACAACAAAATTCTCATGCATTTGGAAATTAAAATTAATGCTTAAATAAGTCATACTCAAAAAATCAAATTGGAAATAAAAATAAATTATAACCTAGGGATAACTACATTAATATGCATTAACATTTTTAGAACTTAGGGATAATTACAGTAATATAAATTAAAAGGTAAGAGGGCATGGTGGCTCACACCTGTCATTCCAGCTCTTTGGGAGACTGAGGAGAGAGGATCACTTGAGTTCAGGAGTTCAAGACCAGACTGGGCAACATAATGAGACCCCATCGCTACAAAATTTTAACAACACCACCACCACCAAAAAACTGGTAAGAGGCAGCATAGATAGTACTTTGTGGGAATTTGTTAGCTTGAAATACTCATAATAGAAAAGAAGATTAATCAGCTAAGCACCTCACTAAAGAGATTAGAGTAGAAGAGTAAACCTAAGCATAGTTTCTTTTCCCACATTATTATATCTGGAATATTGAATGCTTTCTTATTGCTATTTCAAAGATACTTATTCTAAGGAAAGTAATTGAATTAGGTAGTTGAACTCTATAGCAGATTTTCTTTAATGAGTCCTTTTGTTCTCAGCCTACTTAAAGAATTCTCATTTGAATTTATGATAATTTCAGATCTACCTAAAGGGTGACTTAGGAATTTAACTTCTGAATCTACTTAAATGAAAGGTTGATAATAATTGTGTCATATTTTACAGTCATTATCATTTAACAATGTATAGCATAGGATTTGGGTTTTTTTTTTTCATTTTAAACAAAAAGTTTATTCAAACAAGACACTTGACTAAGGGAAAACTATGTCGGAGTTATGATTACTAGAGTAATTTATTTCTCCTTAAAGACAGATTGGTCTATATATAACAGCCACATAAAAACGGTTATAAAATTGTCCTTGGTTTTACAATGATAAATGAAAAACATTAAAATTCTCCAATTGAACAGGGTAGGCAAGGATTTTTATATTGTTTTTTGCTAAAGCAAAATAGCATCCTGGAGTATAAAAAGAGCTGAATGAGCAGGCCGCTAGAGGACAGAGGGAGTCTTCACAGAACCCATGCTTCTTTTTCCCATCCCGTCTGCATTAGAAGTCAATCCAGACTTATTGTTGGACATTTAGTTAAAAACAAAAAGAAAAGTAATATACTTGTGGACATACAGCAGTTACTTTATGTGCAATGAAAGAATGAGGAAGGGAAAATGGAAGAATAGAGAAAACTCTATGTAGTCAGGATGTGGTGGAAACAAATTGCAACTTTCATTCTTTTTTTTTTTTTTTGAGATGGAGTTTCACTCTTGTCACCCAGGCTGGAGTGTAGTGGCACCATCTCAGCTCACTGCAGCCTCTGCCTCTCGGGTTCAAGCCATTCTCCTGCCTCAGTTTCCCAAGTAGCTAGGGTTATAGGTGCTTGCCACCTTGCCTGGCTAATTTTTGTATTTTTAGTAGAGATGGGGTTTCACCATGTTGGCTAGGCTGGTCATGAATGGCTGACTTCAAGTGATCCACCCATCTCGGCCTCCCAAAGTGCTGAGATTACAGGCGTGAGCCACCATGTCCAGCTAAATTGCAGCTCTCTGCTTGAGACTGTATTCTTGGTCTGGAAGAGCAGAGTTCTTCGGTAAAGTAGCGGGTCCCCCTTTTAGTAGACATCTCCCTGTCTGCTGCTGGAACACATCAATTTTATCTTAAGCCTCTCTTCTAAATGTGCAGATACATCTGGTTCATTGATTGGCTGCCTGTCAGATTGAAACCTGATCTGCCTCATTGACAAACCCTGTCCCTCACAATAGGCTTTCTTTGGTTTACTAAGTGGTGCATCCCTCTTCATCTTAAACTGCACCACAGTGCCATCCTGCCCCATCACCTTCAAATGAACATTATCGTTGTTCTCAGTCTTCTTCCTTGGGCTTTTTGTGGATCCTGGTGAGTGCGGCAGTCTCCTCAGCTGCTGCTTTACAAAAGAGGTACCAGGTCTGCCCCGAATGAGTGAGCCCATAAACAGCACCAGCAGTGGCAGAAGAAAGAGGCAGCAACTGAGATGTATTTTTCTAAGCTGAAAGCTTTTTTTTTTTTTGCGGGGGTGAGGGGGCAACAAATCTGTTTTTCCAACACACCTTTAACATTGAAGTCCAATATTTATATAATTGGTCAAGTAAGTGGAGCTCTTCTAGCTATAAATACGGCAACTCTGCTTGCTCGTACTGTTAATAACATTATTCCTTTCTGTGGTCTGAGGCACCTTGCGTGAAACTTTCTTCTAGGGCACTAGGATTGAGAACCATCAGCATAACCTGTCTGTTATGCTACTTTATATTTTTTATATTTTAGGTACTTTACACGCTTGGCTAAAATGAACTTTATTCGTAGTTTCTGGAGCAGTTGGCACATTTTTTCTTGGCTCATTGTTATGCTAAATCTTTCAATTTCTAAAGATACATGCCTTGTCTAAGCTTTCTTCATATGTTATTATTTTTATTTAGATTGGGTCATTGCTATTCCATGGATGACTCAGAAGATACATCTTGGGACTTTGGTCCACAAGCATTTCAGCTCTTGTCTGCTGTGGACATCTTAGGGGAAAAATTTGGAATTGGGCTTCCAATTTTATTTCTCCGAGGATCTGTAAGTATCTGTGAATTCCCTTCATAGTTCTTTTGCTTCTATTACGCTTTTCTTCAGAGATTTACTGTATTATGATTGTAGCTTTGACTTCATATGGATTATTAGAAACTCATACAGTCGTAGTAAGTTCCAGTTGAACACTCCATTCGTTACTTTTGATAAAACCTGTGCGTATGGCATCTTCTGCTGTTTTCATGTTCCAAGCCGATGGTCAGCTCTGCAGCTCAGTCTGGAAGCATTGTGCTAGTTTATCACATTGTAGTTGGGTTAATCCCTAGACTAGTCTTAGGGTAATGAAGAAAAGTTAACTTTCATTGTGTCAAGGGACAGGTAGAACAAAATTGTCCTTTTGTCCAGGAAACTATCAAATTCTTCAAGGAAAACTTTAGTTATACGGATTATTTTGTAAATATCTAATTTTTTTGACTTTACTAATGAATAAATAGTCAATTAAATTCAGCTACTTTTTTTTTTTTTTTTTTTGAGACGGAGCCTTGCTGTCTCACCCAGGCTGGAGTGCAGTGGTGCAATCTCAGCTCACTGTAACCTCTGCCTCCGGGGTTGAAGCCAGTTCTTCTGCCTCAGCCTCCCAAGTAGCTGGGATTACAGGTGCCTGCCACCACACCTGACTGAAATTTTTATTTTCAGTAGAGATGGGGTTTTACCATGTTGGCCAGGCTGGTCTCGAACACCTGACCTCGGGTGATCCACTCACCTTGGCCTTCCAAAGTGCTGGGATTTCAGGTGTGAGCCACTGTGCCTGGCCAAGTTCAGCTACTTTTTTTTTTTTGGAGTGATTAATGTGCCAGTATTCTCCTAAACAACCACAGGTACAAATGTGAAGAAGATATGACCCTTGCAGTCTGAAAGCTTGTTCTGTAGTCCTTTTGTTTATATGATTTTTTTCCCCAGATTTAGAAGTCTAATAAAGCAAAGCTAAGTATTACACACTGATATTGGCTGAATAAATCAAGAGTGAGAGATAGGATACTTTACAAATATGCATATTTATTAAAATATACTTTAAAATAGAGATTAAAATTCTCATTTTGAATGTAGAATTTAAAAAGTCATTTAGGTAAGCATTTATTTGTGAATACTCAAATGCTTCAGATAAATACTTTCTGAGTTTTTATTTTGTTTAGAAAGGAACATATTAAATTAGTTGTGAAATATTTTAAATGAAATATGTTGAAAACTTCTGTTGTTTTTCACGTACTGATATTTTTAGATTCTAAATGGAGTTTAAAATTTTGTTTGCAAATCACAAGTTGGCTTAGAAGTGTAATAGTAGAAGTGTTGCCTAAGGAACTGTTGTAGGTGCTATGAGTGAAATTATTTTTTATAACACGACTTTTAGTTGTAAGGGACAGCTTAAATATAATTGAGATCTATGAAAATGTATTGTCTCTATCACTTTCAAAACCTGTGTATCCCAATTGAATGTATAATTTATAAAAATTATTCTTGTTTTAAGTTGGTATAATCCAGCCATATCCAGTGTCAACAAATAAGTCTAAGTAGGCTCCTTGACAAACTTGAACTGGCCACAAGAGAGATCAGATTTCACCTATTAAAAATCCAAATCAGACCACTTATACTGACAGTCTCTTCTGGGAGTCCTCAAATTAAGAAGTTTATCCTTTGTGAAATATTATACTACCCTTGCTAGATAAAAGTAAAACTTTTTAAAAAGTACCGCTTAATGAAAATCTGTAGACACTAAATGCAGTGAAAATAAGGCAAGTTTTTTCCCTCCCCATTTCAGTGATCTTGGTATCCTGGGATATTGTTTTTAAAATTATCATTACAATTCCTTTGAGAGTTTAGTAAAATGTTCCCCTTAACCAACTTAAGAAAATTTAGTATCTTTGTATGTGATTTTGATCTGTAAAATAAACATTTTGAACTGCAAATGATTGGAATTTAAAGAGATAATGTATATAAATATATAATATACAGTAGCAGCAGCATTTAATTCTCTCTTACACAAGATTTTTCTAAATAGTATAAATAATTATGTAGCCTATCTAAAAGTTTGTGAATGGAATTAAAAATTTTGTTTTGCAGCCACAAGTTTGATTAGAAATTAAACAGTAAAGTTATTAAGGAATTTTGTTGTTTTAGCTGTCTAAACAGTTTACCATATAAAAATCTTTAAACACAGTATAAATATGTGATAAGATATGCAATGACCTTAATTTTATAGATTAGAAAATAAAAACACGCTCATTAATTTGCATAACTGAGAGATTACGTGAAACTTCTTTTCTGATCACATTAATAGAATGCCAAACCTTGTTGTGGCACTAGAATTAGAGAGTAGTTTTGATAAAACATGATTTGACTATAGACAGTTGTTGAAACTGTTGGTAGTTTTAATCACCCTTATAATTTTCAAACTATCTAACGGGAGAGAGTTATCCATTCTATTTTCCAGACAGACTATTTCATCTGAATGAAATATATTCCTACAGATAATTATCACTACTTTATCTTTTGGTTTTATTTTGCACATTTAATTATAGCTCAAAATGACTTTCTGAAGCCTTAAAGTTGCAGCTGTAAGCTTCTTGGCCTGTAGGGACTGGGATAAAGCACCCCTGCCCCCGCCCCCAAAGGAAGTTAAAGTGTTTTTAACAATGGCTATGGGCTTTTTGTAGTTTAAGAGCTTAGGAGTTGCCCAGACTGGAATGCAATGGTATGATCATAGCTTGCCGCATCCTTGAACTCCTGGGCTCAAGGAATCCTCCCACTTCAGCCTCCAGAGTAACTGGGACCACAAGTGCCACCACACCCAGCTATTTAAAAAAAAAATTTTTTTTTTTTTTAGGTATGGGGTCTCCCCATGTTGCCCTGCCTGTCTCAAACTCCTGGGCTCAAGTTAACGGGAACATTTTGCTAAGTGAGATCCCCCCACCCTTGGCCTCCCAGAGCACTAAGATTCACTGTGCGATGCTGAGTTTAAAATTTCCTGAGTTGGAGTTTATAACTATTTTTTTCCCACTAATTATTAAACATGTAGTTTTGTATAAGGCACGGTATTGTATTTTGAGGGGGATTCAAAGTTTAATTAGATGAGACGCATCATCTAGTATGGAAGGTGTTACTTAAGAAATTAGTGTAATGTGGCGGAGAAAGAGATAAGGGATCTGTGAATAGACATAAATGTTATTGAAGTTCTGAAGAGAGAAAGTGTTTAGAGAAATTAGAGGAGTCCTCATGACGGTATCACTAAAACTTCCTATTTTTGTAGAGTATATGGTAGATTTTGGTGTGATACTGTTGATTCGGACATTCATTCAGAGAAGGAATGAGGGAAGAAGAGTGGAGAAGAATGTGGCATTCATAGTACAAAAAGCAGTTGTGATTTTTAAATAAGTTACTATGGAGAAGTGGCAAGTTTTTAATTTTGTTTGTTTGTTTTTCTGTTCTTTTTCTCTATCAGATACTGGTGTAAAGATTTTGCTTTTTCCAGAAACTGATACTTTGGGTCATCTACTCTGAGCAGTCAGTTCTCTTTATTCTAACACTTACCCATCAGTTAGTAGGTTTCCACATTCCATGATATGTCCATTTATTTTTCTATCTGATTTATAAAGGGAAAGAAGGAGATATGTCACCCAGGCTCTAAGTACAGTGGCGTGATCATAGGTCACAGCAGCGTGATCATAGGTCACAGCAGCCTCAAAGTTCCCAGATTAAGTGATCCTACCTCCTTGGCCTCCCGAGCACATGGGACTACAGGTGCATGCCACCATGCCCAGCTAACTTTTTTGTAGAGACAAGGTTTTCTTATGTTGCCCAGACTGGTCTTGAACCCCTGGGTGCAAGTGAGCCTCCCACCTTGGCTTCCCAAGGTTGGGATTACAGGCATGAGCCACTGTGCCTGGTCTGAAAATTTTTATTTTGAGATGGAATCCCACAGAAGTATACCTGCTTAGATCTAACATTGGCAAAAAGGCTGTTTAACCTTACTGCCTTATTTTACTGTAATTGAGATTGAGTTAGACTGAAAGCTGAATGACCTGCCCCAGGTCATACTGTTACTTGTGCCAGAGTCAGGATGAGCAAACGGCTTTCCTGCCTGCTAGTCTAGTGTCTTTTCTATTTATTATGCTGTTACGTGCAGTTTTAAATTTGTATTTTTATGCCCAATGGACACAGTGACTTACATCTATAATTCCAGTACTTTGGGAAGTCAAAGTGGGAGGACTGCTTGAGACTAGGAGTTCGAGACCAGCCTGGGTGATATAGTGAGACTCCATCTCTAAAAAAAAAAAAATAAATAAAAATTATCTAAGTGTGGTGGTGTGGGTGTGTAGTCCTCCTTATGGGAAGGCTGAGGTGTGAGGATCAATTAAATCTAGTTCAGGACTGCAGTGAGCCATGATTATACCTTTGTACTCCAGCCTGGGTGATAGAGCAACACCCTGTTTGAAATGAATGAAAGAGCAGCTTTCTCATCGTAGGTAGTTTTTACTCTTATCAGTGGACAACCTGCAAAATTAACTAGAACACTTAAGCAGTTAACAGAGAAAGCCTTGTTCAGAGTGTGAAATCATTAAGCATTTGTTGTTGAAAATTCTTACTGTGTTGTGTTTTAATTCTGTTTTTTTAAAATGTTACTTGTTTTAGTAACATTTCTAGTTGAGAAGGGAATATGATTCCTTTAAAACAAAGATACTCTGCTTTATAGCAAAGATGTTTTATCCTCTTCATGGTGATTGCCATGGAAACGAGACAACGTAAATAAATTCACGTAGTACACAGTGTTCATAGTTATTGATCATGGTGGGAAGGGACAGTTACTCCGTAATGATCAGATAAAACCTCATTGCTTCATACTAATAAATGTTGTTTTCTGCTTATGAAAGGAAAAGCCCGAGTAATTTTTAGTGTCTAGAGAGCTAGTGAATCTAGTTAGGCAACTTGATACTTTTGGTGTTACTCGTTTGCAAGCAATAGAACTACTACAAAAATAACCCCTAGCAGTTGGAGAGTACCATTAACAAGTGTTCCAGGGGAGAAACCTCACAAGATACCAAGGCATGCCTTTTACTCTTAAGAAATTCAGTTTGAGTTAAAGGATCAGCTGTTAACTAATAAAAAGCAGGTTAACATTACCGAGCCAGGCTTTGTCCTGGTTATGGACTTAATCTTCACAGCATCCTCAAGAGATAAAAATGAATATATCTGCATATTAGGTGAGGAAATAGAAGATAAATAACTTGCCAGAGCTATGACTTAAACCCAGGTAATGTAGCTCAAGAGCCTCCACATGTATGTGTATTGGGTGTGTGTGTGTGTGTGCCTGTGGGGTGTGAGTGTGTGTGCGTGTGGGATGTGTATGTGTGGGGTGTGTGTGTGGGTGTATGTGTGTGTGCGGGTGTATGTGTGTGTGCATGCTTGTGAGTGCTCGTGCATGCGTATGGTATAATAAGAAAAAATTAGCTTTTACGCCTGTAATCCCAGCACTTTGGCAGGCAGAGGCACAAGGATCTCTCAAGCCCTGGAGTTTAAGACCAGTTTAGGCAACATAGCGAGACTCCATCTCTACAAAAAAAATTTGAAAAATATTAACAGACATAGTGGAATACACCTGTAGTGCCAGCTACTTGGGATGCTGAGGCGGGAGGATCCTTGAGTCCAGCAGATTGAGGTGAGCTATGGTTGAACCTCTGTACTCCAGCTTGGGTGACAAAGAGCGATCCTGCCTCAAAAAAAAAAAAAAATCAGAACTAGTCATCTGGAGGCCTATGTTCTGGTCTTAGCTTTAGTACAGGTATACAGTGAGACATTAGGCTACCATTTAATATCTTTGAGCCTCTGGTAATTTGTTAACGATATAAGTAAAAATGACTAAGATAGATCAAAAAGCTCCAACATTCCCTCCAGCTCTGAAATTCCATGATGCTTTATCTTATTTTACTTATAAAAATAACTTGTATTATGTATAGTTAAGGTATATAATATGATGTTCTAGGTTACCTATATATAGTAAAATGATTACTATAGTGAAACTAATTAACATATCCATTATCTTATGTTGTTACCATTTTTTGTGTGTGGCAAAAGCAGCTGAAATCTACTCATTTAGTAGGAATCCCAAATATAGTACAGTTGTATTAACTGTAATTCTCATGTCCTACATTTGATCTCTAGACTTGTTTATGCTACATATGTTTGACTTTTAAACATTCTACTCAAATCAACCCTAAGTCAGGGTTAGCACAGACGGGACTTGTTAACAAGGAAGGAGGTGCCACATTGTACCTGGGTGTTTATATTTCTCTAAATCTTGTTCTGATCATAATTTAATAAATATAATCAGGACACTAAAATTCATTCCTTAGCTATTAAAAATTCTATTTTTATTGTTAAGATTTAGGACAGCATGGTACAGAGGCTCTTAACTATGCCTATCAGAAGCCTATGTTTTAAGTTCAATATATAGACAGTGCTCTATTTATGTCTGTTGGGAATTTATCCTGCTTTACCTAATTTCATCCTAGCTTCCTTTTTGTGAAAGATCACCCTTATTTAGCCTATTTTTTGGCAAATCTACATCTTAGAAATAGTAGTAAATGACAAGCATATTAATATTTATGATATGATTTATTTTTGTTTTCAGTCATATACTTGGGAGGATTCTCAAATATTAAAGCAGTGTATTGTTACATTTAAGTATGTCATTCTTGTTGTTTTAGAATGCTTGTATTTGCATTTTTAACATTCCGCAATGATAAACCTGTAATCATGTTTTCATCAATTCAATAAAACCAATACGTTTGTAGTAGAGAGCCTTATAGTTGCCTTAGTTAAGTTTGCTGCAACTCATTTTATGTAGTCTTTTAATTTTGATCCCTGGATTTTTAATTGATTATGAAACCTTCATTAGGGTATATATGAAATGTAAGAATCTTGAGTTATAGTCTGCCTTTTTCTAGAATTTTAGACTGCATTTTTATATAGAAATTTAAATTGCTCCTAATCATTCTGGTGAATTTAAGCAGAAAGGTATTTATTACTAGGTATTAAATGGCTTATGATATTGTTGACAAAGTTCTACTGCAAAATAGTTCACCAAGGGAGCTGTGGTCTCTTCTGTGATTAAGAAGCCATCTGTCAACTTGGGAAGCTTCCACTACAGCACCTAACCCCAAACTGCATTGAGTAGGAAGCTGTAATAATCAGGAAGGTTCTACCTTTGCTTGCTCTGCAAACCAACGTTAACCTGCTGTAATTTGTAACCACAAAACGGATGCCTGTTGATACTTACGAAGCTGGTCATTGTATGCTGGATTCTTGGCTAACACTTTCTTATAAAAATTAAATACCTTTGCAATCATGCATGCTGGCAAAAACAGCAGAGGAGTAGCCTTAGCTTCACTTCCTGCTTACACCTGTCATGCAAATATACAGAACCCAGAACCCTAGCTGAAAGGGAGTTTGAGAAGTAGTATATGTATCATCCCAGATTCTGCAGTGGAAGAATTCATAGTGGATGGAAGTTAGAATAACCCTTGAATTACGATCAGTCATATTCACCACAAATACATTTAATGTGAATAATTTTCCAGGAAGCCCTATGTTTGTATACTTTTTTTTTTTTTGCAACAGGGTCTCACTCTGTTGCTCAGGCTGGAGTGCAGTGATATCATCATAGCTCACTGCAGTCTTGATCTGCTGAGCTCAAACGATTCTCCTGCCTCAGCTACTGCTCCTAGGTAGCTGGGATGATAGGTACACACCACCACACTTTGCTAATTTTTTATTTTTTTTGTAGAGATGGGGGTCTCACTGTGTTGCCCAGGATGGTCTCGAGCTCCTGGGCTCATGATCCTCCCATAGTGTTGGGATTACAGGCATGAAGCACTGTGCCTGGCCCATGTACTTTTATATATATTTAAAAGTATGAAAGAGGCAGTAAAAGGACAAAGTAATGAAAAATATTTTTATAGGGAGTGAAAGCAGGAGAGTCCTCTCTGTTAGAGAACAACAGACTTGCATATGACAGACACTGCTTTCCTAACATTTCTAGAACTTGTTGGCTGTGAAGAGCCTCCCATGGGAATTGTCCTTTCACTTAGGAAAACATACCTCAAAACCATCAGCTGCTTAGCATGCACCTGCTTTTCCTGGTGTATCTCAATGAAGCAGCTAAATCATAATTAAGTAACCTTCGCAGTGCATCATGTGCAAAAGCACAGTAAGAACAAAAATGCACTGGAAGCTGTGAGTTGTTGCACTGCACTCATGGATGAGTAGCTGTTGGTTCGCATTGCCTTTTATATAATTCTCAGGGTTCTAGTCTCAAGCTGTAGGATTTTGATCACTGTTTCAAACAATAATGTGAGTTTGCTAAGAGGTCTAAATAACAAAAGCTAAGTATTCCAAACCCATGTCCAAACCTACACACTGGGAAATGCATCTGAATTATATGTGAAATTTCCTGCCATTATTTAAGACATCAAAGGAACATTATTTTGATAATACATTTATTTGTGAGTATTCAGAATGACCACGATTGATATGACATTTTTGTAGGTTTTTAAAGCTGAAATTTAGTGTAAATCCAAAGAATCAATAGACAGGTCTGTGTTTTACTTAACCTGTATGTTTAAATTAGCATTTTTAGATAGTGATTTTATTCCTTTTTTCAGAATTCTCAGCGTCTTGCAGATCAATATCGAAGGCACAGTTTATTTGGCACTGGCAAGGATAAAACAGAGGGTTGGTGGAAGGCTTTTTCCCATCAGCTCATCATTGAGGGATTCTTGGTAGAAGTTTCTGGGTCTAACAAATTTGTGAAGATTTGCAAGCTTACGGAAAAGGTAAACAGTGTAGGAGTTTGCCTTTTTAACTTAATTTTGTTTCCCACTCTGTATTAAAAGATCCTTCTTGCTTTTGATAGGGTAGAAATTGGCTTCATAAAGCTAATACAGAATCTCAGAGCCTCGTCCTTCAAGCTAATGAAGAATTGTGTCCAAAGAAGTTTCTTCTGCCTAGGTTCATTTTTCAGCATTTTTTCTTGTAACTTCTGGGTTTTTTGTTACTAATATACTATTTATGTGATTGAAATTATACCAATTTATAGGCATCTCACAGGTAAAATGAATTACTCATTTGTTTTTGTATGCCTATTTTAGTCAGTTTAGGGGAAGGGATTTGTGAGGAAAGGATAAATCATAGAGCACTTTTCATTTCTTAAGAGACAAGGTCTCTCTCTGTCGCCCAAGCTGGAGTGCAGTGGTGTGATCATAGCTCACTGCAGCCTCGATATCCTGGGCTCAAGTGATCCTCAGCCACCTGAGTAGCTGAGACTACAGGCATGTACTACTATGCCCAGCTGATATATTTTAATTTTTTGTATAGAGACAGGGCCTTGTTTTGTTTCCTAGGCTGGTCTTGAACTCTTGAGCTCAAGTGATCCTCCTGCCTCAGCCTCCCAAACCACTGGGATTGCTGGCATGATACACTGCTCCCAGCCAGAACACTTTCTTGGTTGTTGGGAAGTAGCTGACCATGGTATTTAGAAAGCTTCTATCTCATTGATTAAAGAAGCAGTATTGAAATCAATGCTAAGGAATCCATATATCGTATTTACTTCTCGGGTGTAGAAGTGGAAAGGGAATACATGTGTTGCTTACTTTTTAGTATCTTTACATGCTGTTGATCTCTTGTAAGTTTTTTCTTTCAAACTTCTTAAAGCTTCTAAAGCTTTTTCTGGAAAAAAAAAAATTCAGTTTTAAAAATTGCCAGTTCTAAAAGGGTAATATAATCTTATCTCTTTCTGAGAGTGAGAGTATGATGATTCATGAATTAGATACTCGCATTTTAACATTTGAGATAATTTAATTTTATTATTTTTCAGCTCGAAAACTGTGTCTTCAGACACCAAAGAGCGTTTTTATAATCAAGTACCAATTGAATTAACTGCAGAGAGAAAGGTTTGTTTTAAAGAAATCATTCTTATTTATTTCATTCTTGATTGATTCAACATCTGTTTAAAGTTATATTTTAATTCTCTTCCAATTAAAGAGAAAATGGCATATATAACAAAACATAAAATTTGGCAAGAGAAGTGATGTGAACAGACTAAAATATATGGCATATAATTTCTGGGGCTAATAAAGAATTGGAAGTATTTGAGAAAGGATTTTATTTGGATTCTTTTAAACCTGTCTTCTAAGTCATTTGGGTTAGAGTGTTCACACATTATAATGCTTATAGTTGCTCAGAAAATAAGCCTGATTCCTGAGTGTTCTTATTAAAGCTACACATGCACACACAGACACACACACACACACTCACTCACTCACATACTTTCTTGCTTCTTTTTTTGGCCTTAGATCTTAGATAACTATTACAGATTAAATACTAATCCACTGGCAGACTTCAGCTAATTAGAACACTGGAATAATAGACAAATAGAGTGAATTATATTTTCTGGTGAGCCTTTTCTGCTTTATTGAAGTATGCAGAATGTAATTGAATTGTTTTTATAACTTTGGCACTTGCTATATCTTAGAGCATTCTTTGGATGATTTATTTCTGTAGTTTTGGGAGGGATAGGACATTGGATTGTGTTTTTAGCTACCTTTAGAACTTTAGAAACTGATAATTTAGGAGGGTATTTACAGGCAAAGGAAAAATTGGGATTGTGAGATTTTTGTATCTTATTTTCTTCACATTTAAAAGTTTTTTGAGACTTTTTTTAAATGGACCTTTATATGTTTAAATGCAGTCTAACTTGGAGAAGTTGTATTCTTACAAACCATGTGATAAGATTTCTTCTGGGAGTAACATTCCTAAAAAAAGGTATGGAGTTCCATATTTTTATGTTCTATACTTACTTTATGCGTATTTTTTTTCTAAAGAGAAAGGACTGTCAGATGGGCTATTTTATTGGCAAAAGGAAGTTAAATTTAAAACATAAGCCCTTCAGTATTAGAATTATTAAAGTGAGCTATAAAATAATAGTGTTAATAGCTAACACTTCTTGGATATTAGTTTGCCAGGCATTATATTAAACGCTAAGAACTTTATATGTGATAGCTCATTTAATTCTTACAACAGCCTAACAGCTGTTATTATTTATCGCCATTTTATAGTTGAAGATACCAAGAGTTAAGAAGTTGACTAACTTGTTCAAGAGCATACAGCTAATGGCCGAGCTGGCTTTCATATCTTTGTCTACCTTTAGCATCAAGACACTATTTATTTTTATTTGTATGAAATATATACAGGCATACTTCATTTTATTGTGCCTTGCTTTATTGTGACTTGCAGATATTGCATTTCTTATAAATTAAAGGTTTATGGCAACCTTACGTCAAACAGGTCATATCAGCACCATTTTCCAATAGCATGTTCTGTTGTCATGTCTTTGTGTTATATTTTGGTAATTCTTGCAATATTTCAGATATTTTCATTATTATCATATGGTGATCTGTGATTAGTGATCTTTGACATTACTATTGTAATTGTTTTGGGGTGCTGTTAACCATGCCCATATAAGGCAGCAAATTAAATAAGTGTTGTATAAGTTCTGACTCCTGCACTCACTGGCCATTCACCATTTCTCTCCCTCTTCTCGGGCCTCCCTGTTCCCTGAGATACAACAAAATTGAAATTAGACCAATGAATAACTCTACAGTAGTCTCTAAGTGTTTTTTTTTTTTTTTTTTTTTTTTAATGAGACTGTGGCTGGGGTGCAGTGGGGCGGTCTTGGCTCATTGCAACCTATGCCTCCCAGGTTCAAGCAGTTCTCCAGTCCTGGGTTCAAGTGATTCTGTCATCTCAGCCTCCTGAGTAGCTGGAACTACAGGCGCTCGCCACCGTGCCTGGCTATTTTTTGTATTTTTAATAGAGACGGGGTTTTGCCATGTTGACTAGGCTGGTCTGAAACTCCTGACCTCAGGTGATCTGCCTCCTGTGGCCTCCCAAAGTGATGGGATTACAGGGGTGAGCCACTGCAGTAAGGAAGATTCACATGTCTCTCACTTTAAATCAAAAGCTAAAAATGATTAAGCTTAGTGAGGAAGCCGTGTCGAAAGTTAAGGTAGACCAAAAGCTAGGCCTCTTGCACCAAACAGCCATGCAAAGGCAAACGTTCCTGAAGGAAATTAAAAATGCTGCTCCAGTGAGTACATCAGTGATAAGAAAGCAAAGCAGCCTTATTGCGGATATGGAGAAAGTTTTAGCGGTCTTTATAGGAGATCAAACCAGCCACAACATTCCCTTGAGCCAAAGCCTAATCCAGAGCAAAGCCCTAACTCTCTTCAATTCCCGGAAAGCTGAGAGAGGTGAGGAAGCTACAGAATAAAAATTTGAGGCCAGCAGAGGTTGGTTCATGAGGTTTAAGGAAATAAACCATCTGCATAACATAAAAGCGTGAAGTGAAGCAGCAAGTGCTGATATAGAAGCTGTAGCGAGTTATCCAGAAGATCTAGCTAAGATCATCAATGAAGGTCCCTTCACTAACAGACTTTGAATGTAGACCAAATGCTTTCTACCAGAAGAAGCTGTCTAGTACTTTCATAGCTAGAGAGGAGAAGTCAATGCCTGGCTTCAAAGCTTCAAAGGACAAGCTGACTCTCTTGTTAGAGGCTGATGCAGCTGGTGACTTTAAGTTGAAGCCAGGGCTCACTTAGCCTTCTCAAAATCCTAGGACCCTTAAGAATTATGCCGTATCTACTCTACCTGTGCTACATACATGTAACAATAAAGTCTTGATGATATCTGTTTATAGCATAGTTTACTGAATACTTTAAGCCCTTTGTTGAAACCTGCTTAGACAAAAGATTTCTTTCAAAATATTACTGCTCATTGACAACACCTAGTCACCAAGAGCCGTAATGGAGACATACAAGGAGATTAATGTTGTTTTCATGCCTGCTAACTCAACATCCAGTTCTGTAGCTCATAGATCAAGAAGTAAGTTAACCTTTCAAGTATTACTATTTAAGTGATTATCAGAAAAAGGCTTAAGAGGTTTTCCAGAAAACCTTCTGGAAAATATTCACTATTCTAGATGTCATGAAGAATATTTGTGATTCATGAGAGTAGGTCAAAATATTGACATTAATAGGCATTTGGAAGAAGTCGATCCTGATTAAAATCAAGATAGACATACTGAGTTTGGGATACCTATGGAGTAGTCCAGAGATTAATTTAAATATATGGGCTTCGTGTACAGAAGTGAGCAGGGTGCTTATATATCAATAACTATTATTTTTAGGTTTATTTAAATTTTCATTAAAATAATACCTACACTTGATTTAAAAAGTTAATTGGAAATTAATGGCTTGTGACAAGCATACCAGTCCAGACTCTTCCCAAACCCACTTTACTTTTTTTCATAGAGGCTGTCATCTTCAAATCTTCCAGCTGATTTCTCTGGCATTTCATTCAGAAATCTTATTTCTGAATGACACAGTTAGAGTACTATTTTTTTTTTGACTTACCAATGTTAGAAATTTTCTATTGACTTCCTATCATTGTAGATTTCCCCTTCTTCATTCCCCTACCAATATAATTATGTTTCATCATACCAATAATGTGTTTCTCTATATTTTTAATATAATAACATAATATTGTATTTATATTATTATAACTACACAAATATTATATACATACTACTAACCCAACTGTGTTACTATGGCCACACTACCTTTATTTTTTTCCTGGTGTTAGTGATTGTCTCTGTTTTTCTTCGTTTTTAGTGGTCCTTTTCCTAATTTTCTTTTTTCGTATTTCAATCTCTCATTGTTTGTTTACTCATTTGGAGCGTTCCTTGACTTTTATCCCCTCCCACCTAGTGACATTTTAATTTTAGTTATCAAATTTTTAATTTCTAAGAATGCTTCTTGTTCTCCTCTTGTTTCTTCTTCCCCACCAACCAAAAATGTATGATGTTATAGCAAGGACCGTAAATTGTATACCAGTAGGTTAAGAAACCTTGGTCAATACCTATTGTATCCCAGTAAATTAAAAGATGTTATTGTGCCATCTTCAGTATGGTTAAAAGAATATTTTCTTTCAAAAGCATTTGGTTGAGGAAGAGAATGGGACAAATACTCTTTTTAAAACACACCAATTTTGTAATGAACTCAAATTGCAGTTTTTACCATTATAATGAATGTATTTGATCCAAAATGTTTAAAATCTAGGCTGCTGTCATTTAAATAACAAATTACCTTATTGTTATCATGAAGAATAAATGTTAGTACTGATTTGGAAAGATATTCTCATTTAGGGGATAACATAGAAAGTAAATGAGGAGAAAGAAAAGTTTTTATTATTTGTTTTCTTTGAACTATTTTAGTATCATGGTGCAGTCACTGGAAAAATTTCACAGTGCCGCAGAGCCTGTTATTTCGGCACAAGAACAAGAGACTCAGGTAAGTCTTTTGTAAACAGATAATTAGTTTAGGATGGGGTAGTTATGATTCTGTGCATTCTTAAAATTCTGTATTTTGCCAGTATTTAAAAAATTGTTCTTGAGCTAAGAGTCTGAGTTTATATTTCAGTTTGTATTCATTTTAAGGAAAAATGTGGATCTGAAGCTCTAAAAATAAAGGACTAGATCTTTCTATGTACATTTTTAAAAGTGTTGAGTTGTTTCTTTGTTTTTTGTTCAGACTGTATTATATGGCAAATTGGTAGAAGCTAGGCAGAAACATGCCAATAAAATGGATGTTCCCCCGGCCATTCTGGCAACCAACAAGATACTGGTGGATATGGCCAAAATGAGGTAAATTATCTTTTGCATGTGTTCTCATTTATTTCCTTCTAACAAAATAGACTTGGAAAAGATATCTAAGTTGATAACATGACCATGGCTTCCACTGTCACATCTGGGAGGTGACTCAGATTCCCCTTGCTGCGATCCGTATCTCTTTGCCAAGCTTTAGTACCATGTTTCTTTATAAATAAAAACCAGCTACATTTTCAGCTATCAGATTCAACATATATAAAATCTAAGTCATTATCTACCCACCCTGCGTTTTATCTGAATGCGGAAACTTCTCTTTTTGGATTCTTTATTTTTGATTATCATACCTTCAGATTCCTAGTCAGAGGTTCCTAATGCTTAAAACCTCTGATCCGAATTTTCTCTCCTCCAATATAAAACCCCTTCCTCTTCTTCTTCTTTTTCTTTTTTTCTCAAGACAGGTCTCACTCTGTTGTCCATGATGGAGTATAGTGTGATCACTACTCACTGCAGCCTTGACCTCCCAGGCTCAAGGTATTCTCTCACCTCAGCTTCCTGAGTAGCTGGGACTACAAGACATGCCACCATGTCCAGCTAATTTTTGTATTTTTTGTAGACAGGGTTTTGCCATATTGCCCAGGCTGGTCTTGAACTCCTAAGCTCAAGCAATCTTCCTGCCTCAGTCTCCAAAGTGCTAGCACCACAGGTGTGAGCCACTGTCCCTGGCCTCTTGTTACTTAAATAGTTTTCAAACCTTTTATAAAACAGGTTCCCTGTTCCCTGTCTACGCCTTCCTCCTCCTTCCTCATGACACCGCGTTAGTTCTATTTTCTCTTGACCTATTTCAGAAACATCTTAACTATTAACCCTTTATTCTCTCTCTCTGTTTCATCCAATATATGAGTGCCAAATTAAATCTTCCTTTATCATATCGTGCTTCTGCTTAAATGGTTTCTTTCTAGCTTAGAATTCAAGGCCCTCCATTTATGAACTTAAATTACTTTTCCATCTACATCACAGAATTTGAAATGGTTTATCTTACCTGGATTGTTTACGACTTGTTGAAGACCCATTTTCAACTTCTATATATTTATTTACCATGTTGCTTCTCCTTGTAGTTTCCTTGATTCCTCAAAACTCCTTTTAAGAAATTCCTTAAGATCTTGCTGTATTACTATTTCTTGCTTTATTACTATCAAGACTATAATAAGGTCTTTTATGATCTTTTCAGCCAAGTAATTCCCCTCTCTTGAATTCATAAAGGATTTTCAGGTGAAATCTAAAGATGCTTCTCTGGCATTTAACACACAATTCTATATTTTATTTTTTTTTTGTAATTAGTGGTAAACATATGTTATTAATATCTTCTAGATTTTAAACTCCAAATAAAGATATTAGCTCTTCATCACTTTGTGTGTTTCCCATAGCACCTAGCACAATGCCTCATAAACACGAGGTGATCATTACATATTTAGAGGAAATTCTTTCCCAAGAATAGTTGCTTGGTAATTGTATTTGTCTTTTGCTTCCTTTGAAAAAATTGTTTCTGTCACTACATGGCATCCAATAGATGTTACTAGACTGCAGAATTTTCTAATGATACTACACAGCGCTACATCTGACACTAATTCTTTTGTTAAAAAATAAATATTCTAAGACCATACTTTAATATTCAGAGGAGATATTTAATGAAAAAGAATAATCATTAGATTGGCAGATTTGTAGAAAGAGGGCATCGTATGGTTTCTTGGATATTGGACACAATAAAAAATATTGAGCTAAAATTCTGAAGGAATTGGCAGATTTACTGTTACAGGTAAATACTTTGTAGAAGACAATAATGAATGAGATTTTCTTCTGAGATTTTCTTAGCCTCTTAGTTGTTTCCAGGTAGAGCCTTATAGTTTTCCTTTTCATATCTATAAAAATAATAATAAAATCAGTAATAAAGTGAATATATGAGGTGTTAACTTGTTCCTTTATGACAGTGGCCTGTTTACCAGTTAACAGTGTGTTTTTGTGGTGATGGGGGCAATAGCGTTTTTATTCATAAGTTGATAAAACAACAAATCTTTAAATGGTGGAAAGCAAAGGAAGAAATTATAAAACATGATTACTTCTATTATACGTTGTTTTGGTTGTTGGAAAAACTATACATTTATTGAGATCATTATGAAGCTGAACATCAGCTTTATTGCTGGAGTGATACTGTTTCAGTGGTTTCTTGACCTTTTTTTTTGTTGTTGTTTTTAAACACAGACCAACTACAGTTGCAAACGTGAAAAGGATTGATGGTGTTTCTGAAGGCAAAGCTGCCATGTTGGCCCCTCTATTGGAAGTCGTCAAACATTTCTGCCAAACAAATAGTGTTCAGGTAAAATACTGTGGTTTGCAGGAGCTCTTAGAGAATAAGTGTTTTTTTGTAGTCATTTCAAGAGTATCCTTCAGAAGCAACATTTTCTCACTTTATTTGCATTTCCAGACTGGACACTTAGAAGATGAATTCAGATTGTTTTTATAGTCAATCTGTTGTAAAAACATGTCAGTTATCTACTTTTAAAGACGATACTAAAAAGTAGTTGTCCAGGCTGCTGATGTCTTTCTGTTTCATTGGGAGGTTTTGTTTTTAAATTTGAAACATTATTTTAGGTTGATAAAATATAATTGTACACTCAAATGTGGTAGTTGGAAATTAAAGCTGAAAAATTATCCTTGCTACGAGTTGGTCAGGAGCTCAGCCATTTTCTTTTGGTTTAGCATATTCTCTAATCCCCCCTCCCCTTCCAGTAATGCTGTCTTTTGGTAGTAAGTGGATTTCATATTATTCTGTTCAGTTTTAATAGCGTTTCCTTCATATCCTTTTATTACTGCTTATCCTGCCATAAGTGACCATTTCCAGAAGTTTGGAATTTTCTCTAAACTCCATGTATTAGACTCTATGGTGTATACTCTGCAGAAGGTGAGGCAGTGGGAGGTAGAGGGGAGACTCCTGGACTTGGAGTCAGGGAATCAGGACTTGAGTTCTTCCTTACAGTTGTTCACCTGGGGAACCTGCACATGTCCTTTAACTTCCTTAGGTCCCCACTTCCTCAGCTACACCATGGAAATGACACTTATTTCCCTCTCCACATCCAGGAAACAACGGATGACATTAGAAAAATAAAAGACATGGGATGAGTGTAAAACGTTGGAAGAGTTAAACACATGCAAGGCAGTATTAAGGGATTATGTTTTACTTCCAAGAAGCTCCTGGAAGCTTTGGGAAGGCACAGTTGGATCCTACTTTAGAAAAATCTTTCTCTAACTATAAGTAGAAAACCCTTCTGCTTTTTCAATGTAGCATTTCCCTCTTTTGATATAGAATATCTTTGGCAACTTTAAATTTTCTTTTTCATACTCTTATATAAGACATCATGTGAAAATTCTTATTTCTTATTGAGTTTTTGGAATGAAATTCTAATGTCTTAGTGGTTTGATAAAGACTGTCATACCTACCAGTAGTAATTGAATAAGTTCCCTCGCTTTGGACACTTGACAGTAGTATCTTCTTTTATGAATTAGTGATATTCTTTAATAATGAATGAATGATCTCTCCCAACTCCCCTTCAGGAGAGGAAACTGAAGTAGGGCAAAAGGTAAATTCATAATAGGTATGAAACCTTTATGAACCTTCTGGAGACAGAAGATGACTGCTAATTTCTGTGATTAGAAAGTATATTTGGGTTATTCTGCAAATTGAAACCATTTATTAAAAAAATAAATGAATCACCTTTAATGTTTATTTAGCAAGTTTTGTTATTCATGAGTTTCATTAGCCTTGAATATATATATATTTTAAATTTTAAGTAAAATTTCTTGCTGTCACAATACACATTAAAAATTATAATATGACGTGTATTAAACACATTAAGATGGCCATTTAGGAAAAATATGCTAAAATACTTTTATATAAATATATTTTTGGAGAATTTATGGAATAAAATAATGATATCATCCATAAATATACAATTAGAGGGTTTAGGGATATCTAAAATACTGGGCAAAGTAATCTGACATAATCCTCTTAGGAAGGTAGGGCTACAATGCGATTCTAGTAAGCAAAAATCTAATCAAATCATACTCTAGATAAAAGACTATATGAACATATATGGACAAATAGGTACAAATATTATATATAAAAAAATATCAGAGGTAGGGGCAGGGTAGTTAGAAAATACCTGAAGATGTTGATGAAATATGATTGGCTAGGAATGACAGTTGCTGAAACTGGATGATGCACATCTTAGTTCTCTCGACTTGTGTATATGTTTGATATTTCCCACAATAAACCTTAAAAAAAAGATGAATGGTCAATTATAGGAAGATATAAATAGAAAAGGCAGTATTGTCAAAGCTTACCTAAGCACTATTCAGATAAAAAGACATTTTTTGCTAATTAGATTTGAATATTATAGTTTAATTGGCAAGGAGAATGCCTCAACTTAATCTTTGTTATTAGAGACTACTTAAGGCACTATCAGAAGTTCCATTGTGGTGAGGTACGAGCCCTCGTGCCTATAATCCCAGCACTTTGAGAGGCCAAGACGGGCAGATTGCTTGAGGCTAGGAGTTAGAAACCAACCTGGGCAACATAGTGAGACCCCATCTCTACAAAAGCAATTTTTTAAAAATTAGCCACCCATGGTGGTACTAGCCTGTAATTCCAGCTATTTGGGATGCTGAGGCAAGAAGATTGCTTGAGCCTGAGGATTTGAGGTTGCAGTGAGCCATGATTGTACCATAATACTCCAGCGTGGGTGATAGAAAAAAAGTGTCTTTGTTGTATTCCAAACTTGCCAACAACTTTCAGGTATGCTGGCTTCTATATAGGATGGAACATACTGGTTGGGCCAAGTGAAACTGTCCAGTTGTATGCCTCAGAGATTAATGAATGAATGAATTTGCTTTCTAATATGTATATAGATATATATACACACGCATACACATAAAATGAAGTTCAACAGATGGGTATTGCAACTCTGCTCTAACAAGACACATTGGACTTTTGGGATTGTGAGGATGAGTACTGAAATGCCAGCCTAGACCATGGCGATGCCATAGTGGGGTGACCAATCTGAACAGCCAACAATGCTTCCTTAGTAAATACCTATTTTGTCTTGATAGGATTCCTAAAAATTGCAAAATGTAGCTGTTCTGAAGCTGTAAAATAGAAACAGAAACATGCAACCCTTGAGACTGTTTTATTAGGTCCACCATACACTCAGAACATGAAATTTCCACTGCTAGGGTTATTTGATTGATATGGTCTTTTCTGTTGATGTGAGAGTTTAGCTCTTGAGATTCTTCCACATGTAAAATGTAATCCCCCAACGGGTTTGGCAAGCACATTTTATTACCTTGGGTCAGATAATTCAAATTCTGACATTAGGCATCATCTATATAGCATGTAAAAAGTAAAACAGAAACATTTATGTTTCTCACCAGGCAGTAAATTAATACTCAACTAATAAATTTCTTAAACTCCCTAATAACAGAGTATGGAAACAAAAAGTAAATTTGTTTCCAAAAGAAAAGCTCATAGACACATTTCCTCATATATGTATACATAATATAGTAGACCACATGATAGATACCTTATCAAAATCATACCAATATTATTCATCAAGAGACTAGGCTGTTCTTTAAATTATTAATTTGGTTTGTTACAGTTTTTATTATGACTGTAGTATTCTGTTTTAATTTCCCTTTTATGTGTAGTTAAAAAAAATCGTTGTCTCTTTACCTTTATTTCAGCCTCTAAAAAGATTTAATTATTTTTCATTAATCTTGTTTTTCAATTGTTCCCCTTTTTCTTTAAATTTTTTTTCCTCTTAAATTTCTTAAGGAACCATATTTAAGATTTTATAGAATACTTAGATTTCTAGTTGGGATGTATCGTTTAAAATTACATATGTAGAGAGAATGTTGTATTTCCTTATATTAGTGGTTATAGTACCTAAATTCGAATATTGATTCTGTTTATTCACCCTCTGATTCGGTAGTCATTTCCAGAGGACTAGGGACTTATTTAAAGACAGAGTGGGTCACATTATAGTTCCTTTTTTCAGTAGTCCTTCTTATTGGTTAAAGAGAAGACTAGGAAATGTTTATTACTACAAATATTTTATTAAAAATGTATGTGATCTAGCCTGATTTTACCTTCTTAAGTCAATATGTTAAAAATCCAGCTTCTTTTTGAGGTCCCCATAAAAAAGGGAATTATTTGTTGCTTAGGTTTAACTTGTGTTATTCTTTTCTTAATGGCTAATGGTCATATTTATATTCTATTATACTGATATTACTGATCATTTGTGCTACATTTAAAATTCTGTAGACAGACCTCTTTTCAAGTACAAAACCTCAAGAAGAACAGAAGATGAGTCTGGTAGCAAAAAATAAAATATGCACACTTTCACAGTCTATGGCCATCACATACTCTTTATTCCAAGAAAAGAAGATGCCTTTGGTAAGTGTTACTTTCAAGTTACAGGGAATTTTTTTAGTTTATTTAAACTTGTGTTTTATCAGCTTTTCAGTATTAAAGCTCAGACTTGGGATCAATTTCTTCCAACCCTACAATAAATCTCATTTTATCTTTAGTTTTAAAAGAGAACGTTGTTTCTTTTTCTGTTAAGCCTCCCTGTTTAAGGGAGTTGAGTCTGACCATGAATGTCTTTTAGAGGTTGTATCAGGGTACCGATAAACATATTTGTAGCTCAGTGATACTACAACAGCCGTATTTTAAAATGGGACTAATAGTTTAAAAACTATAAATATTCTCAGTGTTAAGAAACAATCTCAAGATACATTAAGAAAAAGGAACATGCAAAACCTTAAGAAAAACAAACATACGGATGTATATGTGTGTGCATATGCATGCTTACATAGTCACATATTCTTGTATGTGTACAAAAAATACATACTGGATTTCTGAAAGCATAGCCAAACAACTGGAAATATGTTTTTAAAAACTTGCGTTTCATTCTATCTCTTCTAGTACTGTTTTGATGCTCTTTGAAAACAATCTAATTATTGTAAAAAATGACTATACCTAGGCTGGATGTGGTGGCTTACTCCTGTAATCCCAGCACTTTGGGAGGCCGAGGCAGGTGGAATTCTTGAGGCCAGGGGTTTGAGGCCATAGGTTTGAGACCAGCCTGGACAACACAGGGAGACCCTGTCTCTACCAAAAATGCAAAAATTAGCCGGGCATGGTGACACGCGCCTGTAATACCTGGGAGGCTGAGGCTTGGGAATTGCTTGAACTCAGGAGGCGGAGGTTGCAGTGAGCTGAGAGTGTGCCACTGCGTTCCAGCCTGGGCAACAGAGCACGACTCTGTCTCCAAAAAAAAAAAAAGACCATATGTAATGTTTCTTCATTGATCTAAGATAAACCTTTAATAAAGACTGTTGAGTTTTTTTTTTTGTATATAAAATGGAAAGTAAGTTTTAATGGAATGGGACAGAATGAGGCTTCCAGTTAAGTTTGAGTTCCCATCCTCTCGACATTGAGTTGATTTGGAACAAGTGATATGGTCCAATGGCTGCTTTTCTGTTGTCTGTGCTTCCATCCACTAGTGCCTATGTTACACACTTTTTGTTCAGGTTTTGTCATTTAAAAATAAATAAGAATAACCAGTCCATAGCTTATCTTACTTACTGAATAAATGCTCTAATTTGACAGTCATGTTTCTTGAAGTTCCTTACAAAGGCCATTGCCCAAGAAACCAAATACTTTTACTGTATTATTTTTGAAATAGATCACATAATAAATGGGAATTTCAAGTTCAATTTCTTATGTAAATAATCACTTATATGTACATGTTAAATATGCCTCTATATGCCTAATTTGACCATGTATATATAGTAGAAATGAAAACAGTTACTAAGAAAATTTGGCATTGGTTCCAAATTTTCTGAATCAAGTGTATTGTAACGCTCAGCCATAATATGAGGTTTCATGTGTTAGTTTATGTATTCCTGATTAAAAATATGAAGACTGTTATATCTTCATTTGTGTCTGTTGGTATTATTTGGTTGTATTATATTGTGTAATACGGTGGTTTAATTATCCTTACCTCCCAGGAGTCTGAGAGGGTCTTACCGGTTAACCACAGAATTAAACATGCTTAGGACTAATTAATCAGGAGCAATACTACAATTAGTTGGAGGTAATTTGAAACCTGGTATCAAATAACCCTGATATTATGCACACATGGTACACACTTTTCTAGTAGACATTTAATGAAAGTAATTTAAAACCTACCTTTGAAGGATGAAAAACATTGCCTTAAATGCTCTATTTTGTGAAGGTGTCAACATTCATGCAAATACAGTCTAAATTCAGACGTTGAAAATGTATTGAAAGAGAGAATCATGAAATAAGAGCTGAGTGACTAAGCTTTCTGAGTGTTTCAAAGAATGTTTTACCTAATAAGTATCTGAAATGTATTTGGAACCACATTTGTTTAAAGAACTGTATAAATATGTAGCACTGTTCATGTGAAGTTCAATAGTAGGAAAATGCTGACAGCCCTTGTGAAACTGTGGTTATTATTATTTTATGAATAGAGCCAATTTCAAACACCTATTAAAGTCTTCTGAGGAACCTTTTATAGAATGCATCTGGAGCCTTGTGTTATCACTAAGCATTTTAGGATTTGTCTTCTTGGAAATTCGTGTAACCAAAGCATCATGTGTTATTTCAAGTGTATTGGGTTACAGTTTACTTTGTTTTCAGAGGTTGTGACAACTATTAGACTTATAGAGAATGACTTCTCTGGCACTAATGGCTTTCTAAAGTGAATAATTAGAGAGGGGTGAGGATTGAATTCTTTAGTAAAGCTGGGTGATTTTGTTTTATTCAATACAGTGTAAGTATAAAAAGTAGAACCTATGGAGAGCTATAATGAGGGTAGTTTTAAAGAAATTCTGAAAATGAAAATTTAAGTAAAGGTTGAATTCATTGTTTATTTCACACTGCACATTTACTACCTGAATGTTTTGGACATTGTCTTTCCATGAGTGGAATGGACACTTTTAAAATTCACTGGGTTCTTTTGCTGTTCTTTCTCTAGAAGCGCATAGCTGAGAGGAGGATTCTGCCTCTCATGACAGTTGGCATGCACTTATCCCAAGCGGTGAAAGCTGGCTGCCCCCTCGATTTGGAGCGAGCAGGCCTGACTCCAGAGGTTCAGAAGATTATTGCTGATGTTATCCGAAACCCTCCGATCAACTCAGGTGAGAAGCATCGCCTTACTCTGCAGCCTTAATGACCTGATGAAGTAAACAAGCAATCTGCTAATATTTTTCACTTTTAACAGCATGCTGTTATGAAAACCTTACTTTTGCGATTCTTTTCCTTGTTTTAGGAAAACAATCTTTCTTCCCATTATCACTCAGAGGAAAATATACTGAGAAAATTTTTTTTTTTGAGACAGAGTCTTGTTCTGTTGCCAGGCTGGAGTGCAGTGGCATGATCTTGGCTCATTGCAACCTCCACCTCCCAGGTTCAAGTGATTCTCTTGCTTCAGCCTCCTGATTAACTGGGACTACAGGTGTGCACCACCATGCCCAGCTAATTTTTGTATTTTTTACTAGAGACAGCAAGGTTTTCCATGTTGGCCAGGCTGGTCTCAAACTCCTGACCTTAGATGATCCACCTACCTGGGCTCCCAAAGTGCTAGGATTACAGATGTGAGCCACTGCACTCAGCCAACATACTGAGAAATTTTTATTTTCCTTTTCAGCTTAAGGTTACAACTTCCCCACCATCCAAAACAGTACACTTTAATTTTTTTCTAATTTGTACCTCACCACTTGCAAAAGCCACATTTTTCTCCACATTCATTCTTAGTAGCTTCCTGACTCCTAGTTCTTCCCTAAAGTCTCTGAGTCCTTGCCATTGGTTTCACTTGAATAGCCTTTCTAATCAACACAGTCACTGGTATCAGTTACTGTGATGTGGAAGGGATAGACCAAGTTCTATGGGCCCCCGTGTGGAAGGACTTCTTGTCACTTTGCTGCAGGACCTCAGCTGTGCTTACGGGGAGTAAGCCCCTTTGCTTGCCCTGTAGAAATATTTAAAATTATTATCCTTTTTTTTTTTTTTTAACAGAATTAAAGAGGAGATGCATTAGAGGATTTTCTCTCATACATGTGTAAATATAAACTTGGGGTCTTATAACTCAATACATCTGATATATTTCGTTAGACTGTTAGGGTAGAGCAGTGGCCATACCAAAAGCCTCATCTCCAAAGCTGCGGTGCAGATAATTACTTTTTACTACCTCAGCATCTTTTGCACTTGTGAACAATTCCCCCCAAGAATTTGGAAGATCATTCTCTGAAAGCACAGTCAATACTGTACTTAAATGGATCTGAACAAAAATAAGTCAATTAGAAGACAGGATTATTTCTAGGCTTGAGCATGACTTGACTGAAGGTCTAAAGAACAAACACTTCTTCACTGCCGTTGATCATGGTGGAAGCACAGGTAAAGGAGAGACACGGAGGCAAGTTGGGGTAGTGGTCATCTAAGTTCCAGGGATGCAGGAGAGTGGCCAGGGGACTCCAAGTAGAGTAAATAAATAACCTATTTATAAGTTATGTCAATATCATGTTTGAAATAGAAAACCAAATACTACATGTTCTTACTTACAAGCAGGAGCTAAAGTTGGTGCACATGGATATCAAAATGAGAACAGGCCAGGTATGGTGGCTTGTGTCTGAATTCCCAGCTCTTTGGGAGACCTAGATAAAAGGATTGCTTGAGCTCAGGAGGTCAAGACCAGCCTGAGCGACATAGTGTGACCCCCACATCTCTACAAAACAAGAAAATTAGCCAGATGTGGTGGCATATACCTATAGTCACAGCTACTTGGGAGACTGAGGCGGGAGGAGAGCTTAAGCTCAGGAGTTTGAGGATAAAATGAACTGTGATCATGCCACTGTACTGCAGCCTGAGTGACAGAGTGAGACCCTGTCTCAAAAAGAAGAAGAGGAAGTAGAAAAAGGAACAGTAGACACTGAGGGGAGGGAAGTAATAATGGTTGAGAAACTACATATTGGGTACTGTGCTCACTACCTGGGTGATGGAATCAGTTGTACCTCAGACCTCAGCATCCTGTAATATACTCACGTAACAAAGCTGCCCATGTACTACCTTAATCTAAAATAAAAGTTATAATTAAAAATAATAAAATCAGAAAACAAAAATCTAAGGTAGAAAATTAAAAGACCAAAGCCACCCATAAGCACAATAAATCCCTCCCCCAAAAAATTAGATATAAAAAAAAAAAGATATTGTGCCAGGCATAGTGACTCACCTGTCATCTTAGCAGTTTGGGAGGCTGAGATGGGCAGATGACTCGAGGTCAGGAGTTCAACACCAGCCTGGCCAACATGGTGAAACCTCGTCTCTACTAAAAATAAAAAATTAGCCAGGAGTGGTGGCATGTGCCTGTAATCCCAGCTACTCAAGAGTCTGAGGCAGGAGAATTGCTTGAACCGGGGAGGCAGAGGTTGCAGTGAGCCAAGGTCATGTCACTGCACTCCACCCTGGGTGACAGAGCAAGACTCCATCTTAAAAGGAAAAAAAAAAAAAAAGACATTGCACCCTGACAAGTTTTAGTTGGGTGCAGGAATGCTAAAATGACTCAAGATTGGAAAAAAATCTTTAAATGTTAATTACCACAATAAGGATTAAAGAGAGAAAAATTACGTAATGTCATTTGAGCAACAAGAAGAAGAAATAACAGGCATTAAAAATTGGGAAAAAATTATATTTGAGGAATACTCCAAACAACGAATTCTGCTTCTATATTACTTCCTAACTTTCTGATGATAACCTCCTGTGCAGATCTATATGTAAGGAATGCATGTAGTAGTCATGCTAATTTGAGTATTTATCTGTGTGACACATATGAATTAACGATGTAAGTTAATAAGTTAGCATATCGTGAACCTGGTTAATATTGATTTCCTAAGGTTAAATTAGGTTTCCAAATTTGAAAACCTGAGGGCCAAATCCTGAACTGAGCTGTAAAACATCCAAGGTAGGGTAGAGAGGCATGTTAAGAGAAAGCTGGCCACCTCTCCTGGTCACCTTCTAATCTTCCTAACTTCAGAAATTAAGGCAGAGAGAGGAAAATAGTAATTACTCTGTAGGATTAGATTATGGTTGTCAAAACCTCTGTTTCTCCGGTGCAGAATGAGATAGCGTTTTAGAGAAAGCCAAAAAGACTCAAATGTCTTCTTGATGCTCATAATCAGGAATTTTTTTTTTCCTTTAGAAATGTATTGTCTCTCAGTACTTAAAGCAATTTGCATCTTTCGATAAGATATGTCGAGTATTAGGCAGTATTCTCTGAAAGAATTTGTGCAGGCCAGGCGTGGTGGCTCACGCCTGTAATCCCAGCACTTTGGGAGGCCGAGGCAGACAGGTCACCTGAGGTTAGGAGTTCGAGACCAGCCTAGCCAATGTGGTGAAACCCCGTCTCTGCTAAAAATACAAAAATTAGCTGGGCTTGGTGGTGCATGCCTGTAATCCCAGCTGCTTGGGAGGCTGAGGCAGGAGAATCGGTTGCACCCCCCACACCACCCCCGGGAGGTGGAGATTGCAGTGAGCTGGGATCGCGCCATTGTACTCCAGCCTGGGCAACAGACAGACTGAGACTCCATTTCCAACAAACAAAAAAAAAAAAAAAAAAAAAAAAAAAGGAAAGAAAAAGAATTTGTGCAGTTCCCCCTCTGCCGCTTTTTTTCTATTGACATTTTTGCTGTCATTTAGCTGCCTTCTTTATATCCTGAAACTTACAGGTAGTGTTGGTCCAGTCAGTAAGAGCATAGGCTTTGGCAATAGACAGATCTGTATTTAGACCTTGGCTCTAGCATTTCATTGCTCTGTGACCTCCATCAAGTGACCCAATTTTCCCAAGCCTCAGTTTCCTCATCTCTAAGACAAGGAGAGTTAATATTGCCTCTCTTATAGAATTGTGAGAAATACAGTCATGCGTCACTTAATGATGGGGATGAATTCTGAGAAATGTGTCATTAGGTGATTTCATGTTGTGGGAACCTCACAGAGTGGACTTAAACAAACCTAGATAGTGTAGCCTACTACACACCTAGGCTGTGCAGTATAGCCCGTTGCTCTTGGCTTCAAACCTGTACAGCGTGTGACGTTACTGAATATTGTAGGCAATTATAACACAGTGGTAAATATTTGTGTATGTAAACATAGTGAAACATAGAAAAGGCACAGCAAAAATACAGTGTAAAAGATTTAAAAAAAAAAAAAAAAAGGGGGGCCGGGCACGGTGGCTCACATCACCAGTAATCCCAGCACTTTGGGAGTCCAAGGCAGGCCGATCACCTGAGGTCAGGAGTTTGAGACCAGCCTGGCCAACATGGTGAAATCCCGTTTCTACTTAAAATATAAAAATTAGCCCGGCGTGGTGGTGTGCCCCTGTAATCCCAGCTACTCGGGAGGCTGAGGCAGGAGAATTGCTTGAACCCCGGGGGCAGAGGTTGCAGTGAGTGGAGATTGCTCCATTGTACTCCAGCCTGGGAGACAGAGCAAGACTCTGTCTCAAAAACAAAAACCAAAAAAAGATAAAAAAGGGTACACCTGTACAGGGCACTTACCATGAATGGAGCTTGCACCCTGAGATTTGCTGTGGGTGAGTCAGTAAGTGAGTGGTGAGTGAATTGGAGGACCGAGGATTTTGTGCACTGCTGTGGGCTTTATCAACACTGTGCACTTAGGCTACACTAACTCCTGTGGTATGAATTTACCTATATAATGAACCTGCATATGTACCCTTGAAACTAAAATAAGAGTTAAAAAATTTTTTTTATCTCACAAATAATAGCTTACCCTTAGCTTACTGTAATGTTTTTTCTTTATTAAATTTTTTTTACTCTTTTGTAATAACACTTAAAATACATATTATACAGCTATACAAATATATTTTCTATATATCCTTCTATAAGCTTTCTGTTTTTAATTTTGTTAAATGTTTTTACTTTTTACATTTTGTTGTTGTTAAAAACTAAGACACAAACCCACACATTAGCCAAGACCTATGCGGGATCAGGATCATCAGTGTAACTGTCTTCCACCTCCAATCTTGTCCCACCAGAAGGTCTTCAGGGACAGTAACATGCATGAGGCTGTCATCTCCTGTGATAACAATGCCTTCTTCTGGACACCTCCAGAAGGGCCTGCCTGTACAGTGAACTTTTAAAATACAATAATAAAATGTATAGTATAGCAAACACATAAACGTAGTAACAGCATTTATTATCATTATCAAGTTTATGTACTGTACATAACTGTATGTGCTAGACTTCTACACCTGTCAGCAGAGTGGGTTTGTACACCATCACCACCACAAACACATGGATGATGCCTTGCATTGTGATGTTACAATGGCTGTGATGTCACTAGGTGATAGGAATTTTTCAGCTCCATGATAATCTAGTGTATACTTGTTCCTGTTTGCTGCCACAAACACATGGGTGATGCTTTGCATTGTGATGTTACGATGGCTGTGATGTCACTAGTTGATAGGAATTTTTCAACTCCGTGATAATCTAATGTATGCTTGTTCCTGTTTGCTGCCCATCGTTGACTGAAACATCATTATGTGGTGCATGACTGTAAATTAGATACTGTTCAGAAAGTGCTAGCACACTGGTCGTATGTGGTGGTGGTGAATTTGATGATGATGATGGTGACTGAAGACATAGATGGTAAAATATTGTGGTATCTTAAACGTACCCTCCAAATATGATTATTTTTGTAGTCTGTCATTTTTAATAGGCATTTAAGAATATATGAACTTAATGTGTACATAAGAAAAGGTTTCCCAAAATATATTTTCTAGAAACATACAGTTTATGTAATGATGTGTGTGTGTGTGCGTGCGCATTCTCACTAAAGAATTTTTGGGCATATATTCTTGAATGTCCTAAATGGATGTTCTAACATCAGTTCATTATGAGCAGGGGCAAATGATAAAGGAAAATTTCATATTATTCAGCCTGTATTGACAACATCTGTTTTATTTGCCTATGGTAAAGAATTGAAGTGCTGTTAATTTGCTTTCTAGATCATGTAGGCACAGAGTTACAGAACTTTAGATTAGGAAATGCAATTGGAAATCATTACACTTTCCCTTTACTATTCCCACCCTGTTTTGGAGATGAGGAATGTGAGACCTGAGAGTTATAAAACTGTTTTAATATCATGTCTAAGATAAATGACTGAGCAAGTTTCTCTTTTTACTAGTGTTAAAGTTGTATTGCCAATTAACTTAAAAGAAAGAAATATGCAGTTTCTAATCCTGATACAGGATATGGGTATATAAACTCTAACTTGATGAGTGAAACAAATTAACTTACTTATAATCAGTTTCATATCTTTATGTATTGAGTGTCTTTGAATACTGCTTACCGTAGCTAGTACCTTCTACATTCTGAGATTTGCAATTTCAATTTCTAATGTTAGATAAATTTTAAAAGTAAGAAATATTAAAATCAAGGGGAATATAATAATGAAAATTCTTAAGATATACTTATTAAAAACATTTCATCATCCTGTTAATATACTGTATGTAGTTGTACATATAATATGAAAATGTATATTTTTGAAGCCTACTTTTAAATCCAGAGTAGAGGAGGTTAAGAAGGTTGTGATAATCATGAGCTTTTTTTTGAGACAAGGTTTCACTTTGTTGCCCAAGCTGGAGGGCAGTGGCACAATCATAGCTCACTGCAACCTTGAACTCTTAGGCTCAAGCAGTCCTTCTACTTCAGCCTCTCAGGTAGCTGGGACCATATCTGGCTAATTTTTAAATATTTTTGTAGAGATGGGGGTCTCACTACATTGCCCAGGCTAGTCTTGAACCCTTAGCCTCAAGCAATCCTCCCACCTCAGCCTCCCTAAGTGCTGGGATTACAGGTGTGAGCCACTGAGCCCAACCCTCTTTTATTTCTTTTGATAGTACACTTATAATTCCAAACTATCATTTATTGATGTGAGATTGTGCTTTTGGATTCTTATTTTTCCTTTATAAAATACTCTTTGTTCTCTTACTGGAGAAAACATTGTTGGATTATAAATGATAATAACAAGGAATGAAGATATACATACCATAATAACAATTCAGATATGTTATTTTCATATTTTATTTAACTGTAGCCATGCCACATAATTTAGTGTTGTAAAAAACAAGTTTGATTGAAATCTGAACTTTGTACAATCCTGAATTGAGAAGTTTCCTGTATTTTATTAAGACACAATCTTTACCTAAAAATACAGTAATTATGAATTGAGAAAACGTAGCTATTATTTTCATAGTCTTATTTGTTAAGTAGGTTTTGTCTGGAAAACTATATTTAAAGGAGCTTTGTACCTTTGTATTCTTTTAGTTTCTCCTTGTTTATGTGATTTTAAACTCTGTGTATGGATTTGAGATTCTAACTATGCTTAATAATAAATGAAGGCATTGAATGAGGTACCTAGATAGCATTTTGATTAATTTTATTCTCCCAATTTTTATGTGCATGCAACTGAAAAATTAAGAGTGGCTTCCAAGGGATCTACTAGGAGAGTAAGGGTAATATGATCTCTTTTAAAACACTGCAGGTGTGTAGCCAGTGTTGTCATTAATTCTCAAGTAGATATTTTCAGCACTTATTTACATGGGAAATTGGAGCAGAATAAGATGCACCTGTAAAGCTGAATGCCACTTATTTGCATTTATATAAAATACAGGATGAATTTACCAGAGAAATATAAAGGGTACTTATAGAAATGTATTAGGAACATGTATGAATTTTTAAATTATATCTAGAAATTATATTAACTTTATACATTTAACTTTAAATCATTAATAGTGGTTTAACTCCATAAGCAGATGTTTATGCATCATAATTTTATGAACAAAAGACATTCTAATTTTAGAAATAAAGTGATTCAAGAGAATAAAATGTCTTATTTTTTCTTTTACAATTAATTTGTTTAGCCTATGACACGGTAATAGCTCAAGCTTGTGTTTTTTTCCCTAAATTGGTTTGTAAATATTACATTTATAGTATGAAGAAATTAATCATACATAGTTTATTTATCTAATTTCTAAATACTTGCAGAAGAAAATTTAATGTACTGTAGTTGTATTACTTGGTTTCAAGTGTGGGAAAATTTGTATGGTCTTCCTAAAACAGCGTTATCATTAGAAATACAATGTGAGCTACATATGCAATTTTAAATTTTCTAGTAGCCACATTTAAAAAAGGAAATGGATGCAATTAATTTTGATAATATAATTTAATTAGTCTACTGTATTTAAAATTTTATCATTTCAGCATGTAATCAGTATGAAAATTATTAATGAGACATTTGATGTACTTTTTTCTGTAATAACCGTTTGTAATCAGATATGTACTTTATATATACAACGTATCTTGCGATGCTAAATTTTAAGTGGAAATACTTTATCTGTGTTTAGCTTTTATAAAATTTACTGTTGAATAAAGTGGACTAATGTACCCAAGTTGTTCCAAACGTATTTTAAAATTTGAAGACAAATAAAAGGGAACTCAAAGTAAATTCGGATACACACTTACAATAGAATACTCCTCAGCCATTAAAAAATGATGAAATAGTAAAATTGGGGGAATTTTGATGATATTAGGATGATATAATGACCAAGGGACAAATACGGTTTGGTTGAGAGTTATGATAGTCACGTTGCTGATTTTACTGTGTATAGAGGTTATCTTTAGCTTTCTAAGGTTTTGAAACTTTAGTTAGTTAACCCACTGACCTAGTTTCTATTAGCTGGGTAACTTTCTTTTCCCATTTTTTTGTTTTGTTTTGTTTTGTTGTGTTTTTTGCTTTTTAAACTGCAGTGTTTTGAGGAGTCCTGGAGTAGCAAGCTAATCTTTGGAAGAAAGGAAAATATAATCCTGAAAACTAATAATTTAAAGAACGTCTTTTCAGGTTATCATTTGAAAAATACTTGGTTTCTGATCACTAATTTGAATTAGGTGTCAAATGTTTGATACGTTTTGTAAATAAGGTGAAGATGAATGAGTAGGTTCTAAACTACTTGGGTTTACCACCCTCTGGAGCATTGCAGAAGAATGTGATGTTGGAAGGAAGCGCTGAAACATAATTGTTGGCTTCCCTATAGGAGAGTGCTACATAATTTTAGAAGGTGTCAAGAAATTGACACAGTCTGAATAGTTCTGTTGAGTTGCGAAAAACATAAAGTTTCTTGATTCTGAAAATAAGAAATATGTTCCCAGAAATCTCTTCTAGTTAATATGTATTTAAAATAATTGATGTCTCTTGTTATTACAATAATAGCCATTGAAATAATCCTTTTTATTAGAGTCTTATTTACAAGTGCGATTAGCTTCTACTTAAAGAATAAATTATTTTTATACTTGATCTTAGGCAAAAGGCCAAGAAATGATGAGAATAAGTTATTTTAAGAGCAAACTAATTATAATTGATATTTGGAATTGGAAGCACAATTTCCTTTAGAACAATTCTGTGAATGGTGGTTTTGATTCTCAGGGGGGCCCGCAAAAGACAGTTTGAAACACAATTTATGCAGTGTCGATAGTACTGACCTGACTTTGGATCTTGGAGGCAGGGGCTTCAGATGATACCCAAGTGAAGTTTTTATTCCATTTCCATTCCATAGGGCTATAAATATTTGAAAGAGGAAACTTTTCTTTGGCAACCTTCATCCTTCCTTTCTACAAAATATTTCACTGTTTCTAGCTCATAGGTTTTCTAAAATGTTCTCTGTAATTTATGGAGTTTTTTGTCTTTTACAGATACGAGTAAAATTAACCAAATCAGAATGCTGGTTCCTGAAAACATTGACACGTACCTTATCCACATGGCAACTGAGATCCTTCAACATGGTCCTGACAGTGGACTTCAACCTTCATGTGATTCCAACCCAAGGAGATGTTTCCCCAGCTCTGAAGAGATCTGTTCAACTTCTAAGAGAAGCAAGGAAGAAGTAAGCATCAGTACCAAGGTGTTAATTATATATAGAATTTCCATACAGTGTCAGTTTGTTTAGTTTCCATATCCCAGTACTAGAATGCTATATTTTTTGAACAGTTATAAATGCTGATAAGATTACATTCTCTATGTGCTGCATTTCCTTTGCTTTTCTTAAATATGATCTGAGAAAAGTGATAAAAAGACAGTAAAAGGGGGGTTTAGTCCATCTGTTTAGCTTATTTTGTAGAATGTCAGCTTAAATTTTACCTGTACCTCATATTGACCATATACCCTGGAAAATCTTTTTTGGGGAGATATGATTAATGGATTTAAGCATGTGGCAATTTATGTAGTTAATGAAAGTGGAAACATATCATTCCATCGTTCATCATGCTCTGTTACTATGATATTGAATATCTGAGGTACAAGGGTTATTGTTGCTCGTGGCTCTGAGCATATCCTAGTGCTTTTGCATGATGAGAGAAAGATGACAAATGTACTATTTTGTTAGATGGTATGTTTTATTAAAATCAAATGCTTCAGAAATAATTGCTCTGTGTATGGCATGAGATAAATAGCAATCAGAGAATATTATTTAGTAATATGACCCTATTAAATGATTACATAAATTTGAAAATTTGACCTTTAGTATTTTCCAGATCTAAACTTACATGACTCCATTACAAATGTTTTTGAAATGATTAAAAAATTGTTTTAGGTTCTTAGTTGGTAAATACAGTGTGGTAGTAGGTGGTTGTGATTATTTATATTAAGAGTATTAGGAATTCCACTTTAGTTCTGAGGTAATCTTTGTAGGATGTCCAACAGCTAAACTCCTACCTTTTTCAAATGCTTAAAAATAAGGGGAACTGGTCTTTTAAAATTCTGTATTTCAGTTAGGTCTTTATATAGTCATGTCCTAGATAATCTAATGAAATTTAATTAGTTGGAATTCTTTATGTTGTTTATAACTGAGCTAGCTATAAGATGAACATTAAAGAAAATCTATTTGGGGGGGGTGGTTAATGAAATTTAGCTTCTGATAGCCAGCCTTTTATTTCTGTAGTGTATACCAGATACCTAAGGCCCTCTTATTTTTTCCCAACTTCAACCTGTTAGTACAGGAAACTGTGTAACATTATTTTTCCTCAATATTGAAGCACATTTGTAGTAAAATATTATTTTAACTATATATTACCATTTTTGCTTTTTTCCTATTTCAGTAACATTAGATGCCAACAAGAGAATGGGGGGATTTTGGGGGGGTTGGGTGGGAAGAAATCTTACTAAGTTTACTGGATTCTGAAAGGTATACCTAATTTGGCCCCTTTTTCCCATTTAGGGCAACAAGGGTATTGGGGCTGGGAAGTAGATAAGAAGTGAGTGAGTCATCCAAAGCATCTTGTCTTCATTGACCTCCTTGTATGAAAAGCAGGTTTCTGTAGAGTGTTGGAGACCTAGTTTCAGAATTTGTCATATGTTAACATTCATCTTCTCTACTGACCTGATTTATATCCCTTATAAAATAGACTAATTTCACTTTAGAATTATGAGGTTTCTGACAAAGGATAAAGTCATTAGAACATTTTTTTTTATAAGTTGACATTGTTATGTTTACATCTCTTGTGTTTGCTATTAAGATAGAAGCTCAGTCATGTCTTTGTTTAACAGCGAAAGGTGATGTCTTGGCATTGATAATTCTGATTCAATATCCATAGGTACATGGTGGACTCTTTATGTAGTATTCTTTCATTTCTGCAAAGTGTTCTTAAATGATAGTTTTTTAAAAATTGTATTTCTATGAAGTTTTTTTAAATCATGCTTTTTTTTAGTATTTTGTTCTGTCGCTTCGTATTTCTTCTTCAGGAACTCCTGCTGTACATGTATGTTGGATCTTTTTTACTCAGCTTCAGTATTTGTCACTTTTCATGCATTCTTTTTACTTCTTCATTTCTCTTTAATTTAAATTTTTTTCTTCTTTTTCACTTTCTATTTCTCTTTTAATGTAATCAGTTGTATTTATTTCTGTATTCCACATAGCTTAGTATTCATGTATTTTTTAATTATTTTTAACACATTTTTTAGATTAAAAAAATTTTTTTTGTTTATATATACTTATTTTATTTTAACCAAAGGAGCAACCCTATTAACTGAAGATTTCTGTAATTTTTTTCTTTTATTTCTGATTCTTTCTTCAGTTTTCCCCTTCAGTTTTGAATTTTTCTAATTTTGATTTGTGATGATGTCCTTTTGTGTTTTGGATAATTTTTCTAATGTTTTCCAGTTCATTTTGAAAGGCTACTGTTTTATTCTGTATTTAAGCAAGTCTTTCTGGTGTCAAAGATTTGGCCTTGATACTTCTGCTCATTTTCATACGAAATTAGTTTTTCTGTACTTTCAAAAGAAGGCCAATTTCACATCTGTCTCTAATGTTTTTGTGTAATGTCTATAATATGGAAACTTGATTTATGAGATCTACTCTGCCATTTTTATCTGGGTTTTCTCTTCTCTTTGTCTCTGTTGTACCTGTCCTGCTTAGTTTTGATTTAACCCCAGTGGTTTCTCCTGAATGTGGAGCCTTCTCCTGGAAGGCAGCCTTGGCTGGTCCCAGGGTTCAGAGTAGTCATCTGCTCTCTTCACCTAAGAGACCACTGTGGATTCCTTGTACTCACTTTCTATTGGCTTGGACAAAAGCCCTCCATTTTCAGATGCTATTATCAGATTAATCTCTCATTAATCTGTCTTTCCAGTGTATGCCTGTGGGCTATCTTGGGTTTCTCCTGTTCTCAGACACCTCCCTGCTTGCCTCTGCTTTCTCATGTACAGTTGTCGGTACCGTGCAGGTCTTAATGGATGTGGGTGGTGTGCCCCTACATGCTTATAATTTGGGTTTCCCAAGGATACCTTTACACTTGGTTTTATTGTAAATATTGACAATGGATTTTGGGTTTTGCTATGTAGTTCTGTCTTAATTCTGGAATTCAGAAAGATTAAAAAGCTTTGCTGCTGCTGCTGCCGCCACCGTCTTCCCAGTACCCTCTCCTCCTATGTCATGTTTTTTCTTCTTATTTTTCTTGACTGTGTAAGAGATAATGTATGACATTTCCTGTTTGGCCACTGAGTTTAATTATAAGTTAAAATACACAATATTATACACAAATTGTTTTGTAGAAGATTTATTTATAGATTCATATTCACAGGTAAAATTGATTTATGAAAATAGTTTTCATGACAAATGCATCAGACATGGTAACTATAAGGATTCACCTTGGTTATAAATGAAATTAAATGTGAACGTAACTTCCTGTTTCTGTATTTGCTTTCATCTGTGTGTGCACATATAATCAGCACATGAGTTGATGTTTCCTATTTGTAACTTAATGGTAATAGCTTGGTAACAGAGTTGGAAGTATTAAAAAGATGTAAAGAGCACCTTAAAATTTTGTTGTGATTGCTGGGAATTTTAGTCCTCTACTGAGGAAGGAAATAGACATTGGAAGGCATTGTTTCTATTAAGTGACTTAGATCTCATACTGAGGACCTCTTCAAATACTTATTGTTGACACTCAAAAGATACACTCAGTGTAAGTAAGCATTTCCCCCCTTTCTCAATGAAATAAGATCATTATTATAATTACATTATAAAGACTGATGATCATATATATAGAAATATAGAAGACTTGAAATGATATTAGTTAACAGTTAATGAGTGTGAAGAAATCAGAATGTGTTTTATATTTTATATTTATTCTTATTTAATTCCACATAATTCAGTGATGTTATGTACTGTTATTTCCACTTCTCTGTGAAGACGTTGAGGCTTAACTAACATGCATAATGTCATACATTTAGCAAGTGACTCAATTAGAGTTCAAACCTAGTTCTGCTTGGTTTCAAGTCTATGCTGCTTTGTGGTATTAGGCTACAACATGACTTAGAGTTTCTTCCTTTGCTCTATTGCTGTTCAGATGTCCTCCTCTTTTGGCAGAGTGAGAGAAAATTTTTGCAATCTATTTATCTGACAAAGGTCCAATATCCAGAATCTACAAGGAACCTAAACAAATTTACAAGA
>CAUYLG010049360.1:0-51227 GCA_963573385.1 Cacajao melanocephalus | reverse complement strand
CCCGTGTGGCTCCTCCGCCAGGAATCTCCTAGTCTGTGGGCAACAAAAATTCGTCTGAAAGTGCGGCGTCCACTCACTCTCTGCGCTTTCACTGGGAGCTACAATCCTGAGCTGTTGTTAATCGGCCATCTTGGATCTCTCCCCTCCAGTAAAATATTTTTAATCGCAGACTAAATATATGTGACATGTAATGAAGCCTCATAGCTAGGCTTTTAAATGTTAAAAACTTTAAATTTCCAGTATGCATTTTATCTCCCAAAAAAGTACAAAAGGAATATATATATATATATATATATAAAATACATATATATATATAAAATACATATATATATATAATACATATATATATATTATACATATAAAATTTTAATTGGCAAATTCAGATAAAAAGAGTTTATAAACTTTAAAGAAGAAAAACAATTTGTTTACCTTACCCATTGTGCTACTTTGTGAATGAAGAGTCTAACTTGGTGTGTAGAGGGGTGTGTGTGTGTGTATTTTGAGATGAGTGTAAACACTGTATTCCTCTTAGATATACCATTAAAGTACAAAATAAAAGCAAACTACATTCAAATACAGATATTAAAGAAATATTAGATAGCATTGGTGAGCCTGATACCGCTTGACAAACCAGCAAGTGTCATGTTTGACACTCTGAGATGACCCCAAAATCTGTGCTAAAAAGTTGCCTGCTTACAGCCTTAGAGAGCAGTTTAAAACCTTCTAAAACAATTTTTTTTTGAAATGGAGTCTTGCTCTGTCACCCAGGCTGGAGTACAGTGGCACCATCTTGGCTCACTGCAGCCTCCACCTCCCAGGTTCAAATGATTATCCTGCCTCAGCCTCCTGAGTAGCTGGGACTATAGGCACGTGCCACCATGCCCAGCTAATTTTTTGTATTTTTAGTAGAGACAGGGTTTCACCGTGTTAGTCAGGATGGTCTCGAACTCCTGACCTCGAGATCCACCTGCCTCGGCCTCCCAAAGTGCTGGGATTACAGGCATAAGCCACCACACCCGGCCAGAAAACATTTTTGAAAGGCTCTGTATGCTGATTCTGACAAACATAACAGAAGAACAGAAGTAGAGATTGGAAATATTCAAGGAATGAAAGTACAAAATTTTTGACGCAAAAATATTTGTGTCAAAAGAAACTTCTTACTTAGGGTATTTTCCTTGGTTATTTTGCTATAAACTTTTGATTAAGCTTTTCACTCTCAACCTAAACAAAATTCAAGATTGTTCTGAGAGACCATTATTGTTTTATTTTCATTCTAAAATACTTTAAGCAAACTGAATAAATCTTAAAAAACAACCCAGTACTTACTTATATCATTGTTTGTCTCTGAAACAGTTTTATTGTCTGTCAGCAACAGTTCTAGCTTTTACTTTTCCAATAATTTTATGCTTTAAATATTAAAAGCATAAAACTTACTGAGCACCTATTCTTCCCTAGAATCTGTCAGGAAGTGGCAGGTAAGAAAAACAAAAAAAACCTAAATAACTTGTACTTACTGTCTTCAAGTAGCTGTAGTCTGTTGAGGACATAAAACAGTATTGTTTATCTACAATTCAGAAAATTATGTGCAATTACTTATAAAACTCTGAAGTGCTATGCTGTCTGTTTCTGTGGAGTATTTTTCAAATGGTCCTTAGAGGATTTATTTCACAAACTTTATCAGAGACTTATTACATTTTTTGTTTTCAGAAGACTGCTAGCTACTAACTTGAAAAGTTTGGTTGACTAAGAAACATTAAAATATATGTATAATTTCAACTGGTCAATTCAGAAGAATCCAAAATTAAAAATCATCCATAATGCTACCATTTTCAACACCTGACAGAGGTAACAATCTTTAACTGTAGCTGTATCTTTTTCCAAACATTTTTATATGTATTCAGACTAAAGTTACCAGATTTAACAAATAAAATCAGGACATTCAATTAAATTTGAATTTCAAAGAAACAACAAATGATTTTTTTTATTTAAATATGTTCCACATATTGTATAGGACACACTTAAACTAAAAAGTATTTGTTGTTTATTAGAAAAGCAAATTTACCAGAGTGTCCTATGTTTCATCTGGCCATCCTAATGCAAACACAGCCACACCTACTTAAACATGTACATTTATCTCTTGTTTTGTCAAAATAAAATCAAGCTGTATACATTACTTTAAGGCTTACTCCTTTCTCTGTCGATTTATCTAGTTTATATCTTAGAATTACCCGTGTTCTTTCTAATTGCTGCTTGTTATTACATATAGAGACACATCATCATTAATTTAACTATTCCTCTATTGGTGGATATTTTAGCTGTGTTCATTTTTTTAATCTTTCAAACAAAATAGCACTGAACGTGTTTGTGTTGACTCATTGTAAAATTGTTGGTTGTGTAGAGTGAATTCCTAGAAGTGGAATTACTAGGTTGCGGCATATTTTTAAAGTAGCATTTGGTCATTCCTTTCATACTTAGTCAGTGTCTGAGGCCGGAGACTTGAGATGCAGAGGGACCAGGTGTACCTGGGTACAGGAGGAGCTTAGGCTTCTGCTGGAATCGACCTTATTTGTGTTGGGCACCTTTCTGACTTCTCAAAGTCAGCTTCCCACTCCCACTGTTCACGCCACGAAACCAGTTATCATTGTTCTCCAGCCTGCCACAGGAGTTGGCCCATGACACAAATGTAGAATGAGTGAATGAATATTAATTTATTCAAGGGATTGCTGAGAAAAATAAATGAAATAATACGTGAAAAGTACCTGGGAAAAAATAATGTATATGAAATGCGTAGGATGCTTCTTTATTTTTCTCATCCCACCCCCATTTCCAATTACTTTCTTAGCATCAAGAGGCTGTAATCTAGGGAGGGTGACATTACAGTTAGAGTAAAGTGGAATAAGTTCTGTGCCAGAACTATGCTCAGAGTGATGTGGGATTATATGAGTTGGACCTGTGCATGTAAGGAGAATTGCCCAGGATGTGGCCAAGAATTACTTAAAACAAGCCTTGAAAGGTTGAAAAGAGCAAGACAGAGAAGATGGTATGTGTATGCTGGAAGATGTGTGTATTTCAGGGGATATGACAATGGAGCAAGCATTCCAGGAAAAAGGGAATAGCATTCCAACAGGACAAAGATATAGTAGAGCATGTCACCCTCAGAGCATAGCAACAGGGATGTAGGAACAGCTGGCAATTAATCCAGAGGTAGTTAGGAAGCAGACATTAAAATGCTTTAGATACCAATCAAAGTTTTACCTTTCTCTTATGGTGAGCAGTGGGGAACTTCTATATGATTCAGATTTACCTTTTAGGAATATCACTTAGGGCTAGGCATGATGGCTTACACCTGTAATCCCAGTGCTTTGGGAAGCTGAGGCAGGTGGATTACTTGTGCCCAGGAGTTTGAGACCAGCCTGGGCAACATAGCAAGATCTTGTCTCTACAAAAATAAAAACAAAACATTAGCTGAGCATAGTGGCATGTGCCTGTAGTCCCAGCTACTTAGGAGGCTGAGGAAGGAGCATTGCTTGAGGCCAGGAGTTTGAAGCTGCAGTGAGTTTCACCACCGCACTCCATCCAGCCTGGGCAACAGACTGAGATCCTGTTTCAAAAAAACAAAACAAAATGAAAGAAATGTCACTTAGTGCTGTGGAGAAAAGATTAAAGATGCGTGTATCTGAAGATAGGGTTTCTTTGTGTTGGAACACCACTGTAGTAATCCAGGCAAGAGATACTGACTACTTGACAAGGGCCAAGGAGATGGGAGAGAAGGGCTTATTTGAAAGGTAACATAGAAACTATAATTACCAGGACTTGGTGACTCATTAGGTATGTGTTTGGGAGGACAGAAAGAATCTAAAATGTCTGTCAGATTTCTGGATTGATCATTTGGGTAGATGGTGGTACCATTATACCAGATAAGAAATACAGGTAGAAGGACAGGTTTTGATGGAAGTGAAGAAACTGCATTGTTATTTTGGAACAGATGGAGGTAACAGTTACCATGGAATGTTCTAAAAAACATAGCAGGAAGCATTTGTACATTTGCACCTGCAGAAGTTTGCACGTCTGGAGCTTGAGAGAGCAGCCCCAGCTGCCTTATGACTTCGGATGCCTCAGAATGTGACTAAATGTTGAAGCCACGAATGAATGTGAGGTGAGGGGTGAAGGCAGAGTTTAAAATTTAAGATACTGTTAAGAAACGTAATTGCAAAGGTAATTATGGAAACACAAACAAATGGTGAATGTTAGTGGTAGCCGTCATAGACAACAGCAAAGGGAGCTTACCAGAGACCCAGAGAAGGCCATACCGAAAGCCCAGATAAATTTGGAGACCATGATGTGTAACCACTTCAGACTTGTTATGAAGATTTTCTCTCAGCAATCTTAGTTGTAGCGATGGGCACGACGTTCTGAGATGAGGCATTAGAGGACCAGTATAAGGAGCAGCAGAAGCCAATTTTTGGTGCCTGGAAAAAGAATAATACCAAAAGCTGACTGGGGGTTTTAGATGGGCCAGGAAAAGTTTGAAGGCAAAAGGGGCATGTTTAAGAAAACTAGTTCAAGAAGTTACAGAACCCTATGTTGTAGACAGGGTTATCTGTAAACCAGAGTAGCACTGAATGCATAAATGTACCTGTGCTTGGGTACCTGTACCCTGTTATGCTGAACAGTTTCCTATCCATAGGGATGCCCATGTTTCCCTGAGCAATTCCTATGTACAGTTTTTTTTTTTTTTTGAGATGGAGTTTCACTCTTGTTGCCCAGGCTGAAGTGTAATGGCATGATCTCAGCTCACTGTAACCTCCTTTCGGGTTCAAGCAATTCTCTTGCCTCAGCCTCCCGTGTCGTTGGAATTAGAGGCATGCGCCACCACACCCAGCTAATTTTGTATTGTTAGTAGAGACGAGGTTTCACCATGTTGGTCAGGCTGGTCTCAAACTCCTGACCTCAGATGATCTGCCCGCCTCAGCCTCCCAAAGTTCTGGGATTACAGGCATGAGCCACCACACCTGGCCTGTGATACCAATTTTAACATTAGCTGTATAAATTCTTCTTTGTAAGAGTCATGAGATCGTTAACCCAGTTCTCAGTTTTGCCTTGGTTGGTAGGTCTTCAGTTCCATTTGGCCTGAAGATCCCCCTTCCTCTGGGCCTCCATGCTTTTCTTGACTAGTTGTGACCACCCAGAACCTCTTCCTCCTGCAGAGTAAAGAAGGTGTTAGTGAGGCGTACATGGTCCTCCTCCCCCTGGAAATACATTGGCTACCTCTGTCATAACTGACTTCAGATTAAAAAGTCAGTCCTTGCAATAACACAAGATGAAAAATGTTGAAGTACTGCCTCTTTGGAGTCCCCATAAACAACTGTGCGTGCAGCTCTACCCAAAACAGATAATATACACAGATGTGTTTATGGGAAGGCGGCACCGGGACTCTGAATGTGTTGTTTTCAGTTTCTCACCACTGCAAGGGTTTCTTTTCTTTTTCAAGGAGGTACATTGTGGTAAGCAGTGTTTTATGACCCATAATAAAAACCCTTGTAAAGACCATTTTTGACCAAATGAAGCTAAGTGTTCTTTTCAGAGTCCTTGTTTGCTCCTCTCCCCCTCTCTGTATTGGAATGCGGTTCAGCATTAATGGATAACATAAGGAAATGATGTCACAAATTCTAGTTCTTATTTGTTAAGCTGAGAAAGCAACCAGAGTTAACTATGTAAGAAAGTTCATTTGTAATGTTTTTCCCTATTCAGTAGTAGCTTCAGAAATATATATATGTTGATTAAGGAAAACGGTGTATTTCATGGTTATAGTCTGTGGTTATCATAAAAGCACCCAAGGACAGTTTCAGGAAATCTCAGTAGTCAGAGGGGCCTACAGAAAAATCTGTCCAGGTATAGGGAAAAGCAGCTTAAACCCATCTTAGCAAGTTGGGTCATTTACAAAAAGAAACATGTAATACATTCAGTGAATAGTAACAGATGATTTCTAAGGACCTAGACTTTCAAAATTAAGAACAGACCATATAACATTTGATTTAATTAAAACAATGGATATTTTAAGGATTATATTATAAGTTGTGTTTGTTGATCTTAATAAAGAGTGTTAGGGAAGATGGAGGGCTGTCCACAAACTAACAGGAAAACTCAGTGGATCTGAACTTACAGTGTTACCAGATACCATCACTAATGGTGGGTACCAGAGCCTCATCTTCATTGAGTGGCACCAGTGCTGAACCCATTACCCAAACTGGGAGGTTTACACATTTTGTTTTCAGTCCTTGCAGCCACCCTGCAAGAAAGTGTTATCCCTATTTCACAGATGAGGAAACTAAGGCTAGATGCTAGCGGAGGGGAGCTTAAACAACAGGCCCAAGATCACACAGTCTGCAACCTGGAAATGTAGCGGAGCCCTCCAAAGATGGGCCATTAAAATTGAACTGTGAAAACAAATATTAACATTGTATTTGTCTCTTGAATTGCCTTTCCCCTTGCTTTTTGTTTCTAATATTCTACTTTAGACCTTCTCTATCTTATGTTCAGAATAGTATCATAGCCCTCTTACACCACCTCCCATCCATTAGGTATGCTAAAATGTCAATAATAACATGCCATTGTTTTACGCATTTTCACCAGTTACCCACTGACTGTAAGATCAAGCACTATAAACTCCCTGTGTCCACCCAGCAATAAATCCCTTGAAGTGTGGTCCCCTTTAGCAGTGTGGTCCCATTTAGCAGTGTGCCCTTTTTAGGACCCTGCCTGCTGGAGCTATAGCTGGTCTACAAACACATAAGCACTTCCTCCTCTACTCCTCTGCGAGTGTCTTCCATGACAGATTCTTCCCCACTCCAAACCTAATACCGGCCTTCCTCCCAATTGGCCTAGATGCTGCTCCCTCCTTGGTGCTTACTCAGTGCCTTGAGCTCTTCTTATGCCATATGTGATCCTTGGCACATACTAACATGAAGTATGTAGATACATAGTCTTCTCTCTCTGCTAAAATATGAGCTCCTTGGGATACTTCTATGCTTCTATGTAACATCTCCTATTCAGGTGCTTCCATGTAACATCTCCTAACACAATGCCTTACACATAGTAGGGGCTTCATAGTTCTTTTGAATAAGTGGTAGCAATTTATTGTGTGTATGAACTTTATAATAAATAAAGTGCTTAATCATATAATATCCTATGTCATATATATATATCCATAATGCACATAATTATATATAAATATATATTACATAATCTATAATACGGTATCTTGTTTAAATCTTTTTTTGAGGTCATTTCCTCAAAAACAGATGTAAAAACCAAGGCCCGCAAAAGTTGCAAGTGACTTGTCTTAGATTATATAACTTGCAAGTACAAATTTGGATCCAAAGTTTTTAGCTCAAAACCCAGTGTTTTCTTTTAAATCATACTACCTTTGAAAATGGAAATTTACATCTCATGTAACTGACTTACTTAGGTTTATACATACCCAAAAGAAACTTTTTTAATACTTCATCCCTCCACTTGGCAAGCAGTCAATAAATTGTTAGTGAGTAACCAGTAAGCCACAATACAGGATTATGGCCTTTTTGCTAAAGAAAGACTCAGGAATCAGTTTAATCTGTGAGAATGTTCTGTACTCCTTTACTCAAAGCCAAGAGCAAACGTCACTATCATTCATCTTAATGCATATCTATAGACTATTGGGTAATTCACTTAATCAAATAAAACCAACAGATTTCTGTGTATAAAGTGCCTTGTTGGATTCTGTGGAGAATATAAAGATGCATTGCATTCCTGTTCCTTAAAGAATTTGTAATCTAGCTGGCTAGCACTTCGCAGTTTATAAAACAAATCAAATATGTAACATAAAATAATCAAATGTCTAGGTTCTCTCCATAGTTCTATGATAGAGGCAGGGCAGGATTTATCCTGGTTTTTATAAGTGAAAAACCAAGGCTCCGAAGGTTGGGACTCAGTAGACACTGGGGACTATTAGAGGAGAGGGGAAGAGCTGAAAAATTACCTATTGGGTACTCTGCTCACTACCTGGGTGATAGGATCATTCACACCCCCAAACCTCAGTGTCATGTAGTTAACCTTTGTAACAAACCTGCACGTATACCCTCTGATTCTAAAATAAAAGTTGACAAAAGTAAAAAATGAAATAAAAAATCTGTACTATTACAAGAAAAGAAAGAAAGGAGATAGAACTTGCTTAATCAATTGACTGGTGGCTAAGATGAATGGAACTTAGTAACACTGGATTAAGAGACCGTACTTTGAGGCACTCTGATATGGTGATACAAAATTAAAGTATTATTAGGGGATTTGGCCAATAGTCCAATTCTGCATCCAAATGAAGACTCAGGCAAAGTGATATGATCCATGAAATGCTTCATAGAGGATAAAGTACTTGCTTATAGTCCTACCCGGAGCTGTGGAACTCTGTGCTGAAATCCACGTCTCTTGACTTCCTGGGCAAGTTGCTTCTGGAAGAAATGGTAAGATAGAAAGGAAACATCCTTCATTGTTTTTCTTCCATGCTTCAGTGTTCATTATAGGCATGGGAGTTTTATATTTCTAAAATAATAAGCCCAAAGTCTCAACACACATATGAACATGTTTTAATGGCTAATAAATACAAATACTAATTTATATGCCATGCCTCTTTGGTCCCTATCCCCTAATCCAAATCTGCTCTTTCTGATTATCCTGGAGTTTTATCGCCTTCCTCCCCAGAGGAGTCAGTGAGTTCTTTTTAAGCTAATGGCCTTTATAGATTCATGGTCATTTTTAGTTTTGTTTGGGCCCTCACTTCTTTATGAAAAGTCATTGAGCATTTACTGACACCCATTAACACAATGTGGTGGGACGCCAATAAATCTAGAGGAAGAGCAATTTAAGCAGAACCCTCTCAGGAGATGGGGCCATGGGACAGTAAATGAGTAAAGATGGCAGAAATCCACAGAATACCAGGAGGCAGGGCCAGAGAGCTAGTTGGACTTTGGCAGAGGGGCCTGAAGCAGGAGAATAATCTCATAGGATCAGGTTTACACTTTTAAGGGTTTAGTCTAGACAGAGAGTACAAGATCGATTTGCGGACTGAGCTCCGTGGGGAAAGGCTAGGTGATAGTGCATGTGAGGAAGGAGAAGGCAGACCAGGCCCACTGCAGTGTGAGCCTCAAAGGTGTAGGAATTGTATTTAAAAAGACACGACTTGACTGAGGAGCCCACAACAAAACTTGAATAAGTGAAGAAAAGGAAAGAGGCAATATTGTAGAGGTATCTCTTATCCCCAAATCAATTTACCAATTTTAAATATCATTGAAAGTATTAAAATAATTTTCGGAAGGTATGGGCACTCAATAAAATGATTCTAAAATCAGTCTGTAATCATAACATACAAGAATATCCAGGAATGCCAGGCACGATGGTGCACATCTGTATTCCCAGCTACTTGCCAGGCTGAGGTGGGAAAATAACTGGAGCCCAGGAGTTTTGAGGCCAAGCTGGGTAACATAGTGAGACCAGTCCCTAAAAATAAATAAATGCATATTTTTATTTTAAGAAAATATTCAGGAATATTTTATAAAGAGTGGAAAGAGAAACCAGCCTGGCCAACATAGTGAAACCCCATCTCTACTAAAAATACAAAAATTAGCTGGGCCTAGTGGTGGGCGCCTGTAATCCCAGCTACTCAGGAGGCTGAGGCAGGAGAATCATTTGAACCCAGGAGGCGGAGGTTGCAGTGAGCCGAGATCATGCTATTGCACTCCAGCCTGGGAGACAGGGTGAGACTCCGTCTCAAAAAAAAAAAAAATGGAAAGAGAAAACTTTCCTTAAAGATATTAAAATTTACTCCAAATATTTAATAATTAAAGGAGAGAGGTACTGTAAACAGAGCCAGAGACAGAAGAGTGAAAGTCCAGAAAATAACTTCAAGTAATTTAGAACATGAGAGATAGCGGTATTTAAAATTTGTGGTTAATTTAATGACTGCTTAAACCCTTTTGCTAATCATAGTATATAAATAAAATAATATAGAACCATTAAAAATTAAGCTATAGATATATTGCCAATAGATCTACCTGCAAATGAGTTCAGTATACAGTGTGATGTGAAAAAGATAGTTACAAAATTGTATGCATTCACATTCCATTTATAAAACAGAGACTAACCATCTGCATGAGTATTATGTAGATGGCAAAATTGAATGAGGTTAAAGAAGTCAAAGTTCTGAAGCTAATGTTAGCTCCGGCATCCCAGGGATGTTGGCGTCCTGCAGGAAGATGTTGAGTGTGGGGTAGACAGGGTGAGCCAGAGTCCCTGAGTAATAATAGAGAGTTGACAGGAAATGATAGTGATGGAGAAGGCGATATTATAAATGTTAATGGAAGGAAGTGCACACCTCAAAAAGAAAAGGATAACCACCTGGAAAGGATAATTGGAAACGAGAAAAGAATGTTGGTATAGGCCCTATTGGGTCTGTACCTCACCCTAGGGAGAACCATGGTGGCTATAAATGAAAGATAATGTTGATAACAGGTTTAAGTTAATATAATTTTAATTAGGTTAGATTTGTTAGAATAATTTTCAACTGCAAATTACAGAACACTCAATGAAAAACTGGCTCCAGAAGAAGGCATTATTATTTACATAACTATAAGTAAATGATGATTATTTACATAATAATATGTAAATTATTATGTAAATAATAATATTACTGGAGGCAGGCAGCCCAAAAGTTGATTCAGCTATTCATTGATGTTATCAAAGACCCAGACTCTTTCCTTGTTTACACTCTGGCCTTTTATATGTACAGATGACGTCTCATTATGTTTCAAGATGGTTGCTACAGCTGTAAGTTGATGCTATAAAGCGGTAGCATTCAGTGTAAGACGTGGGTGAGGAATGGGAGATGAGGAAGTGCAACAGAGAGCATTCTACTGTGCACCTCTTATCAAGGAGGAAAATGCTTCATGAAACTCTCTAGCCAATTTGCCCATACAGGACTGGGTGTCATGTTCATCCATGGATCAATTCCTAGCAAAAGGAAATGTGATTGCCTTCATGGACCTGGACCAACTCTTCATGGCTGACAACCAGCAATGTCTTCTACATCACGCAAATCATAATCTGCTCTACTCTTGTGGAAAACCAGCTTCTCTAAGCATTACCTCATTTGAAGAGGAAGGAAATACAAAGTGAGGGGAAAATTCTCAAAAGAGGGAATTGAGAGGAAGAATGTTTAAATAAGAAGGCATTTTGTCCAATTGCAGCTATTAGAAAGCTTATTAAAATTTCTTCTTTTTTTGAGAGCTGTCGCCCAGGCTGGGGTGCAGTTGTGCAATCACGGCTCCCTGCAGCCTCGACCTCCCAGGCTCAAGTGATCTTCCCACCTACGCCTCCCAAGTAGCTGGGGCCACAGACTTGAGCCACCATGCCCAACTAATTTTTTGTTTTTTGTAGAGACAGAGTCTCCCTATATTGCCCAGGCTGGTCTCAAACTCCTGGGCTCAATGATCCTCCCACCTCAGCCACCCAGAGTGCTAGGATTACAGGTGTGGGCCACCACACCTGGCCTAAAATATCATTATAGAAAAATGTGTGTTGAAATGTGAAAATATTCACAGCACATTGTAAAATGTTTTTAAAAGCCTCACAAAACAATGTGTATAGAATGATAACCACTTGGGTCATTACACAACAACCTAGGCACTTAGGCTTCATGTTTTCTTACTTTTTTACCCAGTGCTGATTTTTATCTCCTGCTCTGAAGAAATTATATTTAGCATTGCATATTTGTAGTTTCAGTTCCTGATGATTTTCCACAGTGAGTTAATAATAGCCATTATGATGAGGTAATGATTTAGTCTTTCATAGTGTTGTTTAAGTCATTACATTGTTCCTCAAACACCAACATTTTCAGGCTTGGTGGAAATAATTCATTATCTTTTTTTTTAATTTCTAGTTAGTTGAGACTGATTCTTTACCTTCTCAGTGTTATCATCACTTCCAAGAATGAATAAAAAATGGGTTCTGTTCTCATTTCAAAATGCATATTTGATTATTAAAATTTACATGCAATTACACTTTTATCCAATTGCCTAGAAGCAGTAAAAATAAGAAGCCAGTGTTTCCATTTAGGGTCCATGCCTTTGTTTCTCCTGAGGGGCCCTGAGGCGATGTATGCCTAGCTCAGCACGCACAGTGGCAAAGAGACAGGCACTGTGACACAGCTTGACCATGCTCTGCTGTGGAACAAAGCTCATGTGTGACTCTTTGAGGTTGCCAGTTGATGGCTTGCTTTGAATTCACCTATTACAACTTTCCAGGTAATCTGGACATTTTAAGGAATCCTCTTGAACCCTCCTCTTGCTTTCTCAGAATTTGTTTTGTCCTTTGTTTTCTGGATGAAGCATTCTTTGGGTCCTCCTGAGGACCAAAGTGAGAAGTAGGGGAGACCTGCTTATAAGCAGCCTTTGAAGCTCATTGTTGTCATTGCGAATTGATCAGTGAAAGCACACAGGAACCCCGTCAGGTTTTGAAACAGCGGAAAATGTGTACATACAGCAAGCTAGACGTGGGAACTTGCAGCATAGATTCTCCTAGAGTGCAGACAGGAGTGCATGGAATCTCCAAGGAGTGAATGAAGCCACTTGGCTAACCCTCTAGGACCTTAACATGACTCTATTAATCACTATTTCATTACTTAGGTAGCAATATTATACCACATTTAATGGGAGAACTATGGGAGAACTAAATTTCTGGGAACAGATCCAGCAATTTCACTTCTGAGTATATATCAAAAAAATTGAAAGCAGAGTCACAAAGAGATCATTGTACACCTGTGTTCATAGCAGCAATATTCACAGTAGCCAAAAAGTGGAAACTATTGAGGTGCCCATCCGTGGATGACCAGATAAACAAAATGTCATATATACATACAATGGAATATTATTTAGCCTTAAAGAGGAGGGAAATTATGACACATACCACAACATGAATGAACCTTGAGGGCACTATGTTAACTGAAGTAAGCCACTCACAAAAAGACAACTACAGTGTGATTCCACATATATGAGATATGTAGAATAGGCAGATTCATAGAAACAAAGTAGAGTGGTGGTTGTCAGGGGCTGAGGGGAGGGGAACATGGGGAGACATGCAAGAGAAGTTATCTGCAGGCTCAGGTGACCTTTCCCTCTGTTGCTGTAATCGTAACCCTCACCTTAATTCAACATGTTCTTACTGGTTTAGTGCAAAAAAGCCTTTGTTCTATGTGATGTATTTTAGGCTGTGAGCTCCTCTAACACCCTTCATAGGAAACAGACAAACCATTATGGAGAGATTTCTGTGAAAACTTGAATAACAAAAGACTATGGTTTACAGAGTATAAGGAGAAAAAAAGATTATCTTTGCCTACAAGCTGGATATGTCCTGTTTTTAATATTTAAATAAATAAATTGTCAATGTACATTTTTGGTGCTAAAACTTTGAGGATGTGAATATCTCACTAGATATGTCTCTATATCCAGAATTGTCTATTTAAAATTGTCATTCTGAGACTTATTATATGATATGACTTAGGTGTTTTTATTGTCTTTTGGAACTAATCATACTTTTTCGTAATAAGAAAATAAGGCCCAGGTCATATGCAGTGGGAGGCCAAGGCAGAAGGATTGATGGCTTCAGGCTAGGAATTCAAGACTAGCCTGGGCAACTTAGCAAGAGCCCTGTCTCTACAAAAATTTGAAAGTAGCCAGGCAGCGTAACACATACCTGTGGTTCCAGCTACTCAGGAATGTTGCTTGAACATAGGAATTTGAGGTTGCTGTGAGCTATGATGACACCACTGCACTCTAGCCTGGTGACAGAGCAAGACCCTGTCTCTAAAAAGAAAAGAAAAAGGAAGTAAGGCCCCGTGATAAATCTTTTCCCTTTAGAAAAGCCTGAAGTAGTTTTTTAGTTTGCTTGTTTGTCTTAATTTTAAGTAAGAGGATTAGAGCTCTAGAACACCTAAGATAAATAATTACAAGACTGCAGGGATTTCTTGTGTTCAGAAAGGTCCAGAGTCTTTTTAGGGGCATTGCCAACATAAAGCCCCACCTAAGATCTCTTGGAGCAGACTTCATTCCACATTGGTGTCCTGTTGAAACATGCTTGCAAGTCACATGTTTTAAAAAGATAGAGTGAGGGTCCCAAGTGACTGTTTATCGTAGGTGTGACTACATGTTCAAACCTTTTATACTAGAACTGTGCCGTATAACATAAAAAGGGAAACTTTTAAGCCTGTGTTTAACTGAAAGAGCCTTAATTGGTGGTGTCTGTAATTTCTTTGCATTGCATCACTGGGGTTACTGTGAAATATTTGAGTCATATATGGGACAGAATAATTTAGATTAAAATCTTCAGGAGCTAATTTAAGAGTATGTCTCACAATACTATAAATTGAGATAGAACAGATAATAAGCTTAAGTAGAGAATCCTTTGAAATGTCTTTGATCAAAACACTTCTTGTGATTCTGTAGGAAAGGGGTTTTTTCTTACCTCATTTAATGTTGTAATTTGTTTGTTTATATCATCCTCTGGAGTTGGGACCATATCTTATGATTATTTGGGACCAGAGTTCCTGGCATAGTTGAATGTATTTCACCTTTGAAATTAGGTATTGCAGTAAAGGATGGCTGAAGACTGAGAGGGGTTCGCCAGTCGTGCTAACAGGCTCATAACGCCCAGCAACCAAACTCATGGTTGAATTACTGAAGGTCATGAGCTGTTTGGCAAGATTTTGTTTTTTAAGTCATTAACTCAGTGTTTATTGGTCCAGAATTCCAATTGTATCTAGGTATTGGAGATTTAAAGGAAAACTCATTTGCTAACCAAACAAAAATTTTAAGTAGCCTAATAAAATCTAAAGAATGGTAATTCTTATGTAGAACCAACCTACATCTATAGGCACTATGCACATGGAATCAATGCTAGTGCAGTCATGTGGATACATACTGCCTAACCCATGCTTTGGTATGATATTAATAAGCCCTTTTAATCTACTCTACCTTTAAACAAAGGAGAACTAGGCCTGTAGTATAAGTGCCACAGTAACACAACTAAAACTGAATAATAATAATTATGGCATATCCCAGGGAGAAAAACCATGCAGCCATTAAAAATCTCATTGTATTAAAAAGCCATATTGCAGAATTTTATTAAAGTGGCAAAATGTTGATGATGAATTGTTACATGTTTTTAAAAGAGCCACAAAATAATGTGTACAGAATTATAACCATTTTTACTTAAATATACATACAAGTATATTGAAATATGTAATTTTTAAAAGACAGACTAGAAAGATACACAAACAAAGTGTTATTAGCAGCGAAGTTTTCTCTGTTCTCCAAGTGGTGGAATTTTTTAGTGATTTTTCTTCTTCTCTGGATTTTTTAAACATTATTTTCTCCATTAAACATGCATCTATACATCTTATCAATTTTTGAAGAACACATAGTATGTGCTATAACACAAATAAAAGCAATAGACATGTTTTTAAATTTTTATTGTGCTAATTGGCTGCTAAAGTTGTCTGAACACTGCAGCATGAACCAGATTTATTCTTTGTACTATTTCAAATGAGTGACACTTAACTGTATAGAAGCTAAAGATGACGAGCCAGCATGACATTACTTTAGGTTAGTCATGCTTTTTAAAATTCAGTGCTTACAAGTTGTGTGCATGTGTTTCCAATAAAGACTTATTTGCCACAGCAGAAGAGGACTTCTTGAACATTTTGTGCTACATTTTCACACTCCTGTTTATTCATTGCAACTTATTGGACCTGCAGTGTTTCTCAAGTCTTGAAGGGCTTTCCCTCCCCAATGCAGTCTTCTCCAGGGTTTTGGGAAGCTTAGAAGGTAATCCCTGCCAGTTCAGAATATTCACTTAGGGGGATCTCAGAAATGATTCTAGGTCACTGCATGCCCCCTCAAGTGCTTTGTTCACATCGATCTTGGAGCAGTGGTCATGTTTTCCTTTAGTTGTTTGTGAATCTGTCTCCCCCAGAAATCAGGACACTTATCTTGGCAATGATCATCCTAATAATTACTGTTTGTCAAATGCTTACCATATGCCAGGAACCGCACTAGCACTTGGCATAGGTTACTTCATTTACCCCCCTAATAGTAGGAAAAGTAATTGCTGCTTTCTCCACCTAATAAAAGGAAAGACTAAGGCTTTGGTTTTAAACAAGCTAGGATATAAAGGCAGAACTCCCGACTCTAAAGGAAGAACCAAAACCATAAACCAGTAACCAGATATACTGTTCTCAGAGGATTCAGTGATCCAGCCGATGATAAGTGTATCCTCATAGCCCCTTTCAGCTCTGAAATCCATGAGGGTGCCCAGTCATTTTTCTAACCCTTGTATTAACAAAACGGCTCCATCCTCCCTTGTATACACCATTCTCATAATATTTGGGTTGGGGGGAGTAGGTCACTCTTAATTATCGCAAATTTCAGAGGATCATGACATCATGCCCAACGTCTTAGTTCCTACTTTCTGACACTGTTCCTGAGTGTTAAATCTTGTACATATTTATATTGATCCTAAAATTAGAAAAAGATCTGATACTGGTTTATATTCTGAAAGTTCCCCTCCTCCATGCTGGTTAATAATAGCAGTAATAACAGCTGCCATTTACTGAATATTAACTACGGTGCTAAGTGCTTTACAATGATCCTATGATAAAGTGGATTTTCTTACTTTCCCATTTTACAGAGAGGGAAACTAAGACTTAGAGAGGTTAAATGGCTTGCCTTATTTTATATACTCTTTTTTTCATTGATTTGATAAAAGAATACATTGGAGATTTGAATTGAGGTTTTTCAGACTCTAGTTTAAATCAAGACTGTTAATACTCTAAAAGAGTTGATTACGACTGGGCATGGTGGCTCACACCTGTAATCCCAGCACTTTGGGAGGCTGAGGCAGGAGAATAGCTTGAGCCCAGGAGTCTGAGACCGCCCTAGTCAACATAGTGAGACCCCGTCTCTGCAAAAACTAAACCAGCCTAGCATGGTTGTGCGCACCTGTGGTCCCAGCTACTTGGGAGGCTGAGGCAGGAGGGTCAGGAAGTCTTGAGCCCAGGAAGTCAAGGCTGCAGTGAGCCATGATCACACCCCTGCCCTACAGCCTGGGTAACAGAGCAAGAGCCTGCCTAAAAGTGGACAATGCTTAGAGTAGTGCTTGATATATGGTGAGTGTTTAGTATTAGGTGCTATAAAATAATAATCACCATTAATAACAATATTGTTATACACTGGATTTTAATTGTTGAAATGACACATTAAACAATATAGAAGCAAAAAGTGTCCCATCACGACCTCTTCTTTCCTCTCCCCAGCATGAGCCACTGAGACCAGTTTAACAGATAACCTTCCAGAACGTTTCCTGTCCCATCAAAAATATTTTTAAATTGTCCTTTCATTAATAAAATGCAGGTTGAGAGTGAAACTTTCTGCAGTGTTATTGAAAGTGTGGGAGTGGAAAGGCAGGAAGGGAGACAGATTCACTCAATCAGCCATCCTTATCAAATGATTGCTGCATGCCAAGCAGCCACAAAATGCTGAGGCTGAGCTTCTGTTTTGAGCATTTATTGATTTTCTCTTTTTTAATTTTATTAGGATATGATGTTTCAGCTTCTCCGAGGTCTGGACTTTCTTCATTCACACCGAGTAGTGCATCGCGATCTGAAACCACAAAACATTCTGGTGACCAGCAACGGACAAATAAAACTTGCTGACTTCGGCCTTGCCCGCATCTACAGTTTCCAGATGGCTCTAACTTCAGTGGTGAGTGGGAGAGTGCTGTCCTTTATTAAACTTACTTTTCCTCTTTTGAATGACAGTCTTTCCCCCTTCCGTGTCCCTGATGTTACTACTGCCCATGGCTAGTTGGTGGATAGAATGTCTTTGCCCTTTTTTATATGGCAGTGGGTAGGCAAAAAGCATTCTGCCTACAGCTACAGTCACATCCAGGCTGGGCTTGTTGTGAACAGGACCCATTGCAGAAATAGCCTGTTGCGTCTTAGCCACTGGACAGGAATCAGTTGCAAGTTTCCAAATGCTTTCTGCCATAACCACTGTTTTCAGAGCTGTATGCACAATGCCTAGGGAACACACAGCTCAAGGTCAGGGAAGAAAGAGTATGAGCAATGTTGACCTGTCTGCAGCATCCTGGTTTGAGAAACAGAGTGCCTACACAGGTGTGTTAAATCACTCCTCTGAAGCTGTGGTGCCAGCAGTAAAGAAGAAATCAAATTCACAGTGAACTTGGATAATGCATGAATGTTTAACGCCCCCATGCCAGGTGAAGGCTCATATAAGCCTCAACAGAAAGAGCAAACCCAACAGCCCTGTTTTGGCAAAAAATGACAATTATGATATCTTGTTTCTTTGTGCCATTCAGGTGCAAAACCATAATCTCTATTGGCATTGCTTAGCTTCTATTTCTCCATATAGTTTATTATTTCTCAGATGGATTGTTGTAAAATTCTGCACCTCAAATACAAACAGAGCAGCTTGGAAATAGGTGTTAATACCCTTCTCTTTGAAAGACCTATTTTGAATACAGTAAATTAACACCTTATATACAGTGAATTAAATAAATTATGTACAGTAAATTAAGCCTTAGAATTTTAGAAAAAGAAAATGTCTTCGTATATTCAAAGAAATAAAAAATAAAAAGAAGCCATATTGTTCATCTTTAGCCTCAGTGTGGTTCTCACATCAGCAACAGCATGGCCCTGTTGTTAAGAAATGATTGGCAGCATCTTTGGTCATTCTGTACAGCAAAAAAATTGTTTCCCCAAATTTCATTAATACTTCAGCTGATAAGTAGAAATTCAAGAGAGGAGTTGGAAATTCTCTGAGACAGATAACTTGCCTTAGGAAAAAATCCAATTTATAAAAGTGTCCCCCACCTCCTGCCCCCAATCAAAATAGGGGTGCTACCACCTGGATATGTAAGACCAATTACTTTCCAAACATTATAGACTTTTCCTAGGGCATCAGAACTTTTAGTGCAGAGTATTCCTTGGAAAATGTTGCCATTGTTAGAAGATAAATCCTACTCGCTTCCTCTTTCCCCAGCATACACCATTGCTTTAGAGAAGAGATGGCACGAGATGATGTTTTAAAGATAGGTCTCAGCTTTGGGCAGGGTCGAGCAAGCCTTTGTATTCTTATATAATCACACCAGAAAGGGCTGACTCTGTGTATTTCCCCAGTGGGAAGGGTGAGGTAGGCTTCGGGTTTCCCTAGGAAGTTGTTGCGCATGTTTTTTTGGGGCCCTGGGGAGCAGCTTGAATAGGTTTTGTGATCCGGAGAGTCATCAGGGAAGTAGATGGAAGGAACTCCTCTACTTGGATACATTAATTGAGGGAAGGATGAGCTGTAACTGAGATGGACACTTTTGTTTTAATCCCTCCAAATGGGCACTAATAACCATACATAAAAACAGGAAACTCAGTTGGTTTGTGTTTTGATTTTTTTTTTTTTTGCTTATTAAATTTGAGAATAATAGCCCAGCTTGTGCGTAACATCAGTTAACATTCCATTCTTGCTGAAAGTTGATATGTTCAAACAGGAAAATGTAGACATAGAGGAAAGGGAGAAAGGCAGTCATAAATATACAGTTTTTCAGTACCTAGTTTTTACTGCATGCTTTGTATTTCCTATAATGACGTAAGTAAAACATGTTAGCAGCTGAGGACACTAGAATAGAACAAATTCAGAATTTATTTGGAAGAGTGACAGTTGGAATTTAATGGCAATAATAAAGGATATGTTGCTATAGGGTACTACCTTTTAAAACGTCCCCACTCTTTTGTATTTTCTACTTAAAGGAAATATCCATTTAATATAGTAATGCATAGATTTATATACACATGGTGACATGTAAAAACTTGGAATCATAATTTTTCAGACTGAACTGTTATGTATTTTTAGTGTCTCTTGAAGAGAAAAAGACTACACTCCCCTTCCTGGAAATACACATTTTTTAGTGGGTTATGTCATACAGGAACTGGGAATCAACTTAATTTGTGGAATGTTAAAGGAATTACAAGTTAACTGATTTGAAACTGACATCTTAAAACTATGAGAAATGCTAGTATTTTACTTTTCTTTCAAAGCCTAACTCCAGGGGTACCCTTTCTAGTATCCCTTGCAAAAATTAATTCCTCTTTACTCTCTCAGTGTTTCCAGAGTAATATTTTATTTTTGTTTTTGTTTTGAGGTGGAGTTTCACATTGTTGCTCAGGCTGGAGTCAGTGACCCTATCTTGGCTCACTGCAACCTCTGCCTACCAGGTTCAAGAGATTCTTGTGCCTCACCCTTCCAAGTAGCTGTGATCACAGAACATCCTGGGCTAATTTTTGTATTTTCAGTAGAGATGGGGTTTCACCATGTTGGCCAGGCTGGTTTTGAACTCCTGAATTCAAGTGATCTGTCCGCCTCAGCCTCCCAAAGTGCTGGGATTATAGGCATGAGCCACCGCGCCTGGTCCATAATACTGTTTTCTATCTTGTTTTTAGTTATTTGGGGATTTATTTATCAGGCTATACGTTCCTCGAAGGCAGATGCTCATCTTATGCTCATCTTATTCAGCCCTAACACACAGTGCCTTGTTTATTTTGATAGGCACTCAGGAGATACTTTTCATTGAATAAATTGACAAATGCTGACTTGCAGATATAAGCAGTTGAGTTGTAATAAGTGTAGGGAAGGAGTTACGTTATACATTTAATGGTCTCATTTGATGTTTCAATATTTCTCATAGCTACCTGACTAAGCTGAAGGACTTACTAGAACAACCTGAAAATGGCTGAGTCCATTTTCAAAATCATGAAAGGTATTAATAAATATTAATGCCCTTTCATAATAGGTCTTTCAAAAATCATGAAAGCTATTGATACATGCCATAGCTCAGTCTCAAGTTAGGAGTGAAAAGTTGACGCAGACCCAAGTTCACAGTCTGTGTATTGTTTTTTACCATAGTCCTTTCTGCTGCCTCATGAACAAATGATGTGTATGAATTGAACTTCCTGTCCTGAACAGAAAGCTGTAGAGATAGAGGAATGTAGCATTATTGTAATTCTACTACCTGTTTGAAGACTTTCTTTAATCCCTTGTGTTTTGGTATTAAAGCAAGTTTTAGAAGAAAAGTCGTATTCTTCTAAAATAATTAACATCTTCTAAATGAAAGAATGAGTGAATTACTAGACAACTTTTACTATCTATGTTAATATATATGTATTTACATAATAAATGATATTTCTATTTGAACAATTACAAAAGGTTATATTCTTAGCTTCTTTCTGAAAACTTCAAAATGTTCTTACATAGAGAACTTTGAGGAGGCAGTTAGCAGTATTTATTTTCATTTTTAAGTTCATGATCACCTGGTAGATCCTGAACTCCTGCTCCTTAATTTCTGAGCCAGCGTGCTCTATGCCAGTATTCAAGGCACGGCATCTTTTGGATTAATTGAGAAATTAGTTGTTCTAGATAGGTAAGCTTTCCAGGCATCTTAAGGTATAACCCTTTATATTCTGATCTTTATTATTTTATTTTTCAAGTGAAAATGAGTTTCTTGTTATGAAAAACAAGTTTTATAGTAGAATATACTTCATATGTTGGCCTTTGGTAGAAATTAATTTAGGACAGTAGCCTGGACTATAGTTGTAGCTGTAGGTGGTATGTAACATTGGGCCAAATGACTTATTTTGTCCTCGTCTGATAAATTGAGGACTAATCAAAGAGTTAAATATCCTTTGGATGCCTAACTTTGCCAGGCTGCCTCCAACATCACATTCAGGTGTCTTTATGGGGTATTGGATTCTTGATGTTTCAATATATATAATGTCTTGCGTGCACATGTACCTATACAGGGTATTATACCTATTTCTTTAATTGTTGTATAATTAAGACATGGATGGCAACAGTGTTTGCCTTAATCCTAGGCAAGAGGGGCCCCTGTCCTCGATCTCATGCTTTAGAGAAGCCTACACTGGCCCTGCTCCAGCCTTGTCTCCCTTCATAGAGCACACAACCCAGGATGCCAAGGAAACATGTCTCTTGAGACCTCCACCCCCACCCCATACCACACACAGGACATTGCAGTTCCCTGACTAAATGGGAACAGCATGGGCTTATCCTTCCTCCTAATAGAGATTTTGCCACTTGTGTGTTGACTGCTAAGCCCAGGGGCAGCTGTTCGCAGCATATGAGCAGAGGTTGGACTTGCAGTCTGGAGTGTCCGTAAGCATGTGTGTGAGGCCCCCTGTGGTTCAAAGAAGGAGTTGGAAATGTGCAGAAAAGTGGGGCCTGTTACAGTTAACACCTGGCATGGGTTATTTTTATCAGAAAAATTTCTCTGAAACCATGAAAAAATAACTTCTCTGACCTCTATTGAACTATGACATTTGTTCTCATTGGAAAACCAATGAGGACAGGTTCCAGGGAGGTTCTTTCCATTGCACATAACTGGTAGGTAAGAATCATGGCACATGCAGTTATATAACGTCTGTGGCAAAAGTATTTCAAGAATATACACATATTTGGTACAATGACTGTTGTGACTAGCTGAAATTATATTTAGAGTCACTCTGAAGTCAACATTTCTAATTCCTTCTCATGTGAAATGCAGTGCATAGTGCAACTCATTTTTGTCAAGATAAGGGAAATACAGACCAGCCGCTCAGCTGGCAATTTCAGTCCTACCTAACTGTGCACCTGGGTCTGACGCATCTTAGAGCAGAGCTGAGAACATCACCAGCCGCCCTAGTGAGGGCTCAGTCACGAAGCACTGTGACCAGCAAGCTCAGGAAGGGAGCAGTCTTCTCTTTCCATTTATGATGCAAAATCTTTATTTTTTTTTCTAAACCTAACTGTACAGCTTGGAGGGTGATACTGTTGCCACTGGATCTGGTGTTCTTGGAACTCTTTATCAACCATCTCATTCTGAAAGTGGGAAAACTGCCGTTCAAACAGGCAGTGTGACCAGATTAAGTCTGAATTCACCAAATAGATTGTAAATGGCTTAGAGAATTCTAATGTTTATGATGCTGGCTCTGGCCCACTATCCCTACTCCTCTTTGCTCCATACCAAAAATTCAATACCTCAAGAGGGTATCAGACTGTGTTCTGTGGAACTCTCGGGTTCTGCAAAGGGTATTGAGAGGTTCGACAGATATTTAGGAGTCCATTTTTTAAAAATATTTTTTTATAAGTCTTGTTAAAATGGTAAGAGCAAAAACAACTAGCTCATGCCACATTTTGACACAGTGAGAAACACTGGGTCATGAACTGGTACCTCCTGGTTTTCTTTTTTTATGTAGATGTCAATAAAGCTTTTGCCACACTGTGGACCTGAATGTCTTATAAAAGTATCATTGCTTAGGAAAAATGATTGACTTCTGTCTGTGTCCTCTCCCTTAAAATTACCCAAGTGGATCATTGCAACAGCACATGCATTGTGCTGCTCTCACTGTACATGGGACTACTTTGAGGACCACCCAAGGTGATGCCAGTATTGATGTTTTTATACCACATGGGATTATCAACACCCAGGCAGTTAGAGCCAGTCACTCCCCAGGACAGCCATCATAAAGCCATCCATGGGTAGGGAGAAGTCTATGACCTAAAATGAGGTCATTCTTTTTTACCTCATTTTGACCTCAGTATCTTCACCTCCTAAGATGAAATCCAAAATTGGCCTGCCTTGCGTCAATTTCTCTTTGCACTGAACCCTAGAGTGGCCTGTCATTGTATTTTGAGGGCCTTTATACAATCATTTAACGCTATTAATGAAGTTAACATTTTCCCTTCAAATGCCTGTGCCTAACACACCCATATAGTTTAGAGAAAAATTCCTTTTCGTACTATAATGGAAGAGTGGGAATATGTTGCTATCTTTTTAGTGACTTAATAAAAATTCTCACTAAATGAATTATATTCTCTTTCTCCAATTTTTTTCCATATTACCTTCACTAATAAAAGATACACCTGTTCCGAAAACACCCTTTATTCCATAGAAATCCCAAAAAGACAACAAGTAAATATTAAACATGAGAAGACGTTTATTCGACAGCTGTACAGAGTACAAAATTTCATTTGGAAATTTTTAAAAATCTGTACCTGATAAGATTCCCAATATTGCTTTATTTGAGATCATTAACTTATTTAATACTGTAAGTATTACAAAAATTGCCAGGGAAAGCATCAGGAATAGCTAACGAACACTAGGCTTGATACCTAGCTGATGGGATAATCTGTGTAGCAGACTACCATGGTACACTCTTACCTGTGTAACAAACCTGTACATCTTGCACGTGTACTCTGGAACTTAAAGTTGAAGAAAAAAAAATTGCTTATATCCCCTTCTTATGCCTCTGATGATCTTCCTTACTCTGACCTCAGTGTTGATAGCATTTAGTAACACTGAAGGAATACTGTGGATTCAGAAAATTCTTGATAAGCCTAGGGGAGAAAATCAATGAAATTGAGTTGTGGCTTTCAGTCAGCAAATAATTACTGATCACTTTCTATCAGATGCTGTCAGTAAATCTGAGGGATGATGGTGAATGGAAATGGACAAGGTCCGTGCTCTCAGAGAGCTTACAAGGGAGATGGGGAGATAGATCTGAATCAGATAGTCACACAAAGAAAAGTATAATTAGAAATAGAGATAAGTGCAATTTAAAAAAAAAAAAAAGGATATGGTTTTATGAGGCCATATGATAAGGCTCAAGAACCTTCCTAGGCTAACGGCCAGGGAAGCCTTCCCTCCTCACCCAGGTCAAAAGCCCTCCCTCCTCACCCAGGATGCTTAAAGAGGTCACCAGTATCCTACTCTTGAACGTGCCTGGATGTGGACCCTGTGAACGTGCGCATCATGCAGTTTGTGCTTGGGGGGGGGGTGTGTGTGCGTGCGTGCGTTCGTGTGTGTGTTTGGAGTGACTCATTCTACAGCACTCAGTTGGCACCACCAAGTGACACAGTGAAGCAGGACCAGAGATCGGAGAACAATGTCATCTTTTACAGGAGAAAATAAATTGTTTATGCTTGTTTCCTCTTCGTGAGCATTGTATTTACTATGGAGACCTGGCAGGGTTTGTGCCTCAGCTCGGGCAGCCGAGTAGCTCCCACAGAAGCCTCCAAACCCTGCCAGTGCATAGTGAATAAATCAAACCAAGAACATTACATGAGTGTAATGGAAAAAACCCAAAGCCCTGTCACCTCGTCACCTCAGCGAAAGTGCAGGACACACCTCTGAAGCAGGAAGGGCTTCTCCGCTCAACGTCTTGCCATGACACAACCAGGTCTGTTTTGTTAAAACATCCAGTTGCCAGTACATATTTCATAGTTAACAATGGAGTGTTTGTGCTGGTTTCGTTTTCACTTTCACCAGTGAGGGAAGTGGAACACAATGGGGGCAGTGCACAGAGCTGGGAACAGGACACGTTTTCTTTAGGATTCCCAAAGCTGGGTACGTGGAAAATGCCAGAGCCAAAACAAACATGAAAACCCATCTAGATTCTCCATTGCGCATTCTCAGTGGTAATAAAACACATTTGAGTTACTATCTGATAGGTTAACTCTGCCTCCGCAGTGAAGGCAAATATCGATGACCACTGTGAGAATTTCTGCCATGTAGAAAGGGAACGTATTCCAACGGCACAGAGAGCTGCTGTTGGTGCATGTGCATGCTTGTGGGTATCTAATTGGCACTAAGTAGATTTGCGAAGTGAATCAAATGACTGATTTCCTTGTTTATAGTAGACAGTCATTCATTTGACTCACCTAATTCTAGCTCCCTCATAAGTGGTTACTGTTGCGAATTAGTTTGGACAAATACAGTTCAACTGTAATGCTACCGCCTGGAGGATGTTTTACTCAGAGAAAGAGCTGGATGTTCCTTGCTTTCTTCCTACATTTGTTAGGCAGCATCTATCAGGGTATGATATAGAGAGAATCTAGTTGTCTTTCTTTTTTTTTTTTTCTTTCTTCCCTCCCTCCCTCTCCCCCTCTCTCCCTCCCTCCCTCCCTCCTTTCCTTCCTTCCTTCCTTCTTTCCTTCCTTCCTCCATCCTTCCTTTCTTCCTTCCTTCTCCGTCCCCTTTCCCTTTGCTATCCCCTTTTCTTTCCTTTCCTTGACCCATGTCTTGCTGTGTTGTCCAGGCTAGAGTGCAGTGGCACAGTCATAGCTCACTGCAGCCTCCAATTCCTGGGCTCAAGCCATCCTCCTGCCTCAGCCTCCCACGTAGTAGGACTACAGGTACACATCACCATGCCTAGCTACTTTGTTTTTTTTCAGAGATGGAAGTCTCACTGTGTTGCCCAGGCTGATCTCAAACTCCTAGCCTCAAGCAGTCCTCTTGTCTCAGCCTCCTCAAGTGCTGGGATTACAGACATGAGTTACCATGCCTGAACCTGTTTTTCATATAGTTACCCTATATGATGCCATTCAAAATCTTAAAAGCCTGAGGCCAAATTAAACATAAAGACTAAGCATCGTCTTAAGATTAATGAGACCAAATGCTTCAGAAAGTTTTGCAAGCAAAGGGCTTCTCAGGGATCCAGAAAATGGAAAAACATTTTGCCGCCTATGTTTAACATTTTTGGGAATATGCCTCTGTGCTTGTTCAGGGGCAAGAGCTCTATTTAATGTGATAATTCCATCTCCCCTAAATTTGCTTAACTCAACTCAAATGTTATGTTCATACTCAAAGAAGTATGAAATACGGTCCTTGGATTGAATATAAAGCAACATATCAGTAACTTGGACTTTTGTGTCCTCTTTAATTCTTTGGATATGTGAGCTGCTTGTATTTTAGAGCTGTCACTGCTTCCTTGTAAGGAAAGGAGAGGTAGCACTATCTTTATTTTGCTTGGACTTTGATAATATCATAGTGTAAGTTTCTGAATCAAGATAATGTTTCTCAAGTTCTGTAACATTGGCCATATTCATTTTTATTCACTCAGTCAAAATAGCATGCTATGTATTCTAGCATTTCCCACAGTGCCTTTCTTGCACAAGGTGGGCACTTGAGTACATGGTAAATGAATGAATGAATCCTTATGATTCTCCAGTGCCTAAAGAATGAATTGCAACTCTACAGTATGGCATGCAAAGTTTTTTGCAGTTCAGCTCCAACCTACCTTTCTGTCCTTTCAGCACGTCTACCCAGAGTCCACCCCCATATACATAAGCACATATTCTTTATCAGCTTTTCACTATTCTTTGAACTTATATGCTTTCAGATCTGCTTTTACAAATGAATCAATGAATAAATTTTCTACTCTGCATTCTCCATGTTACTGCTTGTATCATTCTGTCATCAATTATAAGCATCTAAAAAAACTTTTTAATTTTTTTTAGACACAACTTTCAGCTAATCTTCCCAATTGCCTGCGTCACTCCTTGATAATAACTTGAGCTCTGAGGGAGTAACATTTACACTTTGAATGTCTGTCTGGGCAGCCATTCATAACCTTCAGATAATTGTTGTCCTTTGTCCTTCTTTATTCGAGATCACAAACGTCGCCAGATCTCCTGACTTCTGCACTTAGATTTTCTGTATGTTATGCTTTTATTTTAAAGCTAAGATCTCCTGGGATCTTTGGAGGAACAATGGTGTCCCAAGAAGGGGTTGAAAATGTCTCCATTGTAGTTTTCCTTAGTCTTTTATCTAATCCATTTGGGTCCTTGAGAAGATTAAATATGTGTTCCTGTTATCTGTATAGGTTTCTCCAAACGTTGAGCTCAGACTTTTATGTGATTACTTTGTAGTGCTGGATTTTCTGTTGCGTGTATTGACTTTATTACTAATCTTCCCAGTGCATTTCTAAATGATGGTCTTTTGGCTGCTGAACGATTCCTCTTATTGCTCCTGCTTTCTTCTTTCCACTTCTATAGGGACTGAAACCCAGGGTGAGTGACATTGTAGCACCCGGCATCTATCTACAAGGATACTGATGATTTTTAAATCCCTCATAAATTTGAATGTGGAACTTTACTGTTGGCTGTGGAGGAATCATCTACCTTCAAATCTCAGGGAAACATCCACAAGAGAAAAGGGGAAAGCGTAGGAGAATTTACTTTAGCACTGCTCATATATTTATTTTGAAGGCCAGCAGAATCTAAAAATGGGGCTGTAAATTTAACAGCTCAACTATAAAAACCCCAAAATAAGGGAGAAAAAGCTCTACTACTTCAGGTTTGGATACTGATATAAAGTTACGAGACATTTTCTTGTTCTGTCTTAAATTCTTTTTAAAAAATTTCTAGTGCTGTCCTTCCCTTTTTTTTTAATTTCTATTTTTGTTAATTACTTTTTTAAAGGTTACCAATGCTTTGAAATGTATGGAAGTGTTTTATAAATATATGGCTGGCATATTTCAGTTGATAGATTTCATGGTGACGTTAAATACTATCTACACCTTATGTAACGCTGGGTGATTTCAGTGAGGTAGGGACTGCACATCGTATCAGTTCTTGTGGGAAAGTATGCTTCAGTGGCTTACTGGCACTGGTTTTGGAATGTGGCATTTAAAAGTACCTTTTTACAGTGGGAAAGAATTCTGTCAAGAATAAACAGTCTGACCTTGTTAAATGGGCCAAAGTCTGTCTGTAACCTAGTTCCAGAAAACTAGCTTTTACTAGTTTAGAAAAAGCAGATTAGGGAAAAAAAATAAAATAAAACTGTTATAAAGTAAAGCATTTAAAAAATGTCAGGAATGTGAAGTAAATTCCTAAAATGATGATCTTCACATATATTCATGAGAATGTCCTTACCTGCCTATAAAATCCCATTTTTCTAGAATGGATGAAATATCAAGACTACAGTTAGTCAGAAAGGCAGATTTTCTTTTTCCTAGAAAGACAAGACTGGTGTAGAGAAGGGACCTGTGGGAACAGCGATACAACATGGACGACCGTGGGAAACAAGCAGGCTTGGGGAGGTGAAGGAGGAGTGAAAATTGCCAGTGACTCCCCATTGCCCACACACACAAATCCATATACTCTGAGCCCTGGAATGCAGCAGTCAACTGTTCTTAACCTTTCTCTCCATTCTTGCTTTCCCACCCAAGCCAAACCCATTTCCACACACCCTATGATCTTGCCATCCAGACCTTTTTGCTCTTTCTTGAAAAATCATGCCATTAAATTTTATGCTTCCATGTCATTAAACATTCTCTCTGCTTAGATTGCCTTTCCCCTTCCCAGCCTAGCAATCTCCGTACTCATTTTTCAAGACTCAGATGCCACCTCTGAAGTCTGCTCAGCTCCCCAGGATAAAGTTAGGTACCTACTCTCCCGTGCACTCTTGGTTTGCCTGTAATGTAGTAGTTCTCATATGATAGTATCCTCATTTGTTTGGCTTCTGTCTTCTATTTTTAAAAGATTAACATTGGCCAGTCACAGTGGCTCACGCCTGTAATCCCAGCACTTTAGGAGGCCAAGGCGGGTGGATCACGAGGTCAGGGGATTGAGACCATCCTGGCAACATGGTGAAACCCTGTCTCTACTAAAAATACAAAAATTAGCTGAGTGTGGGGCGTGTGCCAGGAGGCTGAGGCAGGAGAATCGCTTGAACCAGGGAGGCAGAGGTTACAGTGAGCCAAGATCGCACCATTGCACTCCAGCCTGCTGACAGAGTGAGACTTCGTCTCAAAAAAAAAAAAAAAAAAAAAGATGAACATTGCAAAACAGCCATTTCAGTACCTTAGATAACAATACACAGGCACATGATAGCTGCTCAGTGAGTGTTTATAGAGTATATGTGGGTAATAAGAAGTATCTGAGTAGAGGAGGACTGAGGTTTTGAAGAGATGCTGCTCTCTAAACATTGACTTCCCTGAAAGGTGCCATTGTAGCTTGTATCTGCATCCATGTTGAGATTTAAACACCAGGAATTAAACTTATTTTGTTAGTCGCTTTCATTGTTAAAATCTTGTGTTTATATTTAGATGTTATTCTAGAAAACCAAAGTTATTGCTTTTACACAAATGCATGACTACTCAGTTGGTTGGATATCTTTCACTGTGTAAATTTACATAATATTTTTACCCAGTCTCCCAGGATGAACACTTGGGTGGTTTCTCATTTTTTGGCTGCAGTGAACATCTTTGGGCGTATGTTTTTTCACTGAAATACTAATATTTTTGTAGGATAAGTATTTAAGAAAGGCACTACCAGGACAAATGACAAAGAATGCACATTCAAAAATGTGATAATGCCGAATTGTTCTCTAAGAGGGTTTCAGCTCCCACTCCTGCACTCCTTAACTGAATGTGAGAGAGCTCGCTGCTTTGTCTCTCTTGAGTGCCTCTGGCCATTGCCCTTGCTGGTGCTTTCTGCTCCTCCTGTCCTCTAATAAAGCATCCAGCATGTTGTGACTTCAGCCCTTTCTGTGTCTGACTCAGGTCCATGGCTGTAACTTTCATCTCTGTGCAGAGGTGTCCAAGTCATCTGTCTGCCGGGGTCTCCTCTGGGTGTCAGCCCTCATCCCTAGTTTTCCCCACATCTCCATCTGGTGTTCCTTGGCAATAGAAATAGATCATGACAGAAAGATCAGTCGTCAGCTTCTCCTTTCCTAGGCAATTCTGCTTTGTTTTCCCTTGCTTAACTTTATTACTAGTAATCACCAAAGCTGGAATCTTCAGATTTTTTTCTGGATCTATTTATAACATCATATACTTAGTCTTGAATAATAATTTTTTAATCTGATATAAGAAGTCTAGAGACAGATAATTCTACAATTGGTGCTGTTCCTTGATGGTATCATCTTGGTTCCAATAACCAAATACTGGGAAAATTTCATTCCTTCCTCTTTGGTTAGTTGATTGTATCATCCCTCAGGGCCTCAAGATGGCTGCCACAACTTCAAGTATTCTATTTCATACAATAGTGTTCTAAGCAGTAGGTAAGGAAGCAGGGGCCAAAAAGGGTTTTATTGTCTCTTTAATCAGGGAAGACAATCTTTTCCAAAAGCTCTTTTCAGACTTCCACTTTAGGTTTCATCACCCATAATTGAATCACATACCTACCCATAGACCAATCAGTTTGTAGATAAGCATATTGCTACCCGGAAGAAAATCAGATTATGCTAGCCAGGAAAGGCGGGTATGACTGTTGGGTTAACAACGAATGACAGGCCCTTCATTGATCCAGAAATACATTCCCACCAAGGCAGCAGGGCCACTGTATAGGCAGGAAAACGTGCTGTTGGTTTCTTTCAGAGGCACGCTGATACATTCACTGATCTCTAATACAATGTTTTATAAAGTACAGTGCTTTTTTCCATAAGTGCTCCACATATGTTGAAAGCAGAAAAGCTTAAGAGTTTCATGGAAATGTTGATGAGACTAAGAATGAATGCCTACCACACCTACCAGGACTATGATTCTGTAGATTCCTTAGTAATAGCAATCAGCAAACACATTTGAGTGTGATCCATCTGCCAGCAATCAGAAGGTAACATTCTTATGCAAATTCAGGAAGCTAAGGATTGCTTTTAAAAACAGTGAGACAATAAGAAAAATTAAATTAAATTAAACTAAGAACTTTTTAAAGATATGAATTTCTTTAATATTTGTGTAATTTATATTAAATAGTATATTCATTATTAATACATTTATATGATTAAAAGTAATGTTCAGTATTTGAGTGTACACATAAAGTACATAACTGTATATGTTCTTTCAGTTACATATATGCATGTATAAATCTGAAGTTGCCTCTACAACTCTTACCTAGCCAGATAAACCCTGGTGAATCTAGGAGACAAGCATTGTTAGATCTAGGAGAGCCAGGGAAGGCTTTACAGGGGAGCTGATTTTTGAGCCAGGCTTAGGAGTGAGGAGGGTTTGCCTGGTAAAGCACAGGGAAAGGTGTGTTCTAGGTGTGGGGTTGAGAAACAACAGCACATGTTCACACACACAACAGCAAAGTAGCAAGAAGTATGTGGGTTGTTGAGCAGGATGCTTTAAAACTTTTTTTACCCTAAAAAAAAAAAAAACCACTCTACTACAATGTGCTGAATGGATGGACAGGGAGGATTTAGTGTGAATTAAGAAATTGCTGGCAGGGAAACCAGTGTAGAGGCTGTTTAAGAAAGATGTGTGATGAGGGACTGCATGAGAGCAAGAATGAGACGGGACAGAAACTGGAGGCTGTTAAATGTAGATCCAGAGAAAAGCAGGGGAAAACATGTTCGTGTCAAAATCTGATAATGAAAGTTACTTTGTGAGATAAATAAGAAATAAAAATATAGTTCTTTGAATTGAATAAGTGTCTGTGGTCACAACTGCCTTCCTAACATACTGGTTGTGGATGTGTCCTAACACATGCTCAGAATGTAGTAGCGACTACTGATATAGTCACTACTAGTTTTACTGGCAGTGGTATCGAATATGTATAGTAATTTCTTCCAGTATGATTAACATTTCCATTCAAAATGTAACAAATTGTATAATGAAGAGTCTACGTAAGACATCTCACTAGTAGTTGTATAAATCAGAAATTTTCTAGTGGTTTAATGTTTATCCCAATTGTAATGCAGATGAATCTATTGTGAAATGACCTTTTTTTCCATTTACAAACAGAGCCTTTTTTAAAAAAAATATTTCATCAGGACTTAAATGATAAATGCTTTATTTATTGGGTCTAAAGTGCCAGTGACATGGTTATGTACTAATTAATTAGCCACCTATCTTTCTATTTCTCCTTTTTCCTCCATATAATCCAGGTTTTGCTAAAGTTGGCAAATTTGATACCTAACTTGTGGTCATTATATGACTAAACCCTAATGAGGGTTATAGAATGTGAACAGCCAAAAAATACCATAATTTACTTTCTTCCTTAGACAAAAAGCACCTTGAGGGAAGAAATGGGGTATCACATAGATTATGCTCACCGAATAGCAGTTGATAATGATGATTCATTATAGGCAAATTTGTGTGGTCTTGGGTTATCTCCATTCTCCATTCTTGGTTAAGCTCATCCATTCATTTCTCAAAAATGGTAACACATATTCGTTTCTCAATTTCCAAAGTCAGATAATCAAACTAGGGTTTGAAAGAAGTGAAGTGTCAAATTTGTTTTCAGTCCATTTTAGATTTTTCTCTCCTTGGGACTAATTACCTTCACCCTTCTTCCCTCACTATTCCTAAAGAATAACAAGTTTAGAAATTAGATATTGGATATAATCCAGTAAGAGTCTGCTCAATTTGGGGATTTTTTAAACAATTAAATATGCCTAAAAATTTTATCATCACCACTGTGTGTCTTCCTCCATCTGCTCATCCACTGCCCTTAATATCATACACTTGATAATGGCCATTTCTCTTGAGAGAATAGTGTCATGTTCTTGAGGCCAGAGGGAAGAGTACGGGAAGACAGCAGAATTTAAAACATATACCTACCATTCTTTCTAACATTACATTTATCTATCTTATGAGAGAGAGAGAGAGACTGTGTGTATGTGCGCACACACGTTTTCTGTATCTCATCAGGTATTTGTGAATAAATAGTTCACACCCTCCCAAGAGAATAAGTCCTTTCTTTTCTTTAAACAGTGACTCCATTGATCTTGTTTTAGAATTTCTTCCCTTGTTTCTCACTTCCTTCTTGGCAACATTGTTTTCGAAGTCTTGAATTGATCAAGTGTTCCTGGAATATTACTTTTTCTCTCCTATCACTTTCAGATATAGGCGAAGAGATTATTATTTTTTTTTTTGAAAAAAACCTTGCTTCCTTCAAAAAGCAGTATAACAGCACAGCACATTGCTATTATACACAGTATAATACCACAGTACATGGTTAAGGGGACATATTCTGAAACCAAATCTCTTATACAAAGCTTATCTTGCAACTTAACAAGCTGTGTGACCTTAAATAAATTCTTTAGCCTCTCTGTATCCAGGGTTTGTTTTCTGCTAAAATGGAGAAAATGACAGTACCTTATCTTAATAGGTTGTGGGAATTAAATGAGTTAATAAACGAAAAAGTACTCAGTAAAGTACTATAATTATGTAATAGTAATACTCATCTTTGTACCTGAATATTAAGACAGGTCGAGAAATGAATATAAACCAATGAAACCATTTTATTCCTGTTAATTACTTAGAAATCACTTTGCTAGAGTTTAGATTACTAACATCTTAGGGAGACCATTCTTTCTTTTTTCATTATTATTTCTCAAAAGAGAGAATGTTTCTGGTATTCCTGAAATGAGTATGTTGAGGAAATCTTTCCATTATCAGTGTCATTTAAATAATGTTGAAGTCTGGAGAAAAATAAAATATATTTTTTCCAAGGCTACACACATATCTATTCTTTGAATACAGGAAGTTGATGTGCAAATCCAGACAATTGCAGAATTTTTACTGAGAGTCTAAGAATGAATGAGTGTGTTATTGGGAATGGACTGTATAGACAGTATTAATTGCTTTGCTTTCAGGCACTGTCTCTCAGTGTGAGATTTCAGAGTCCCAGAAATCCAGTGCTGTTTCTTCAGTCTTTGTTCCTTAAGTACCTTCAACCACTAGGCAAGTAGTTGAGGATGGCACAGAAGAATTGAGTTGTGGTGCTGGAGCACAGACCTTCACGGTTGTGCTTTTCTTCTTTACCACCCACAGGACAAATTCTACAAAGACAAGAAAAATGTTTTTCATGAAGGACATTTTGTATATTTAATCTCTGTAGAGTGGAAGGTAGTAAACTGGAAAGTAACAGCTCATAAATTATGAAACTAAATTTCTTTCCCTACTGTAGTCAAAATTCACTTTTTTTTTTTAAGACAAGGTCTCACTCTTTTGCCCAAGCTGGAGTGCAGTGGTACAAACACAGCTTACTGTGCAGTCTGAGCCTCCTGGGCTCAAAGCCATCCTCCCCCGTTGGCCTACCAAAGTGCTGGGATTACAGGTGTGAGCCACCACTCCAGCCAAAATGACCATTTTAATATTATTTCTGTACTGAGCCATTTTGTATTCCACTGATTCCTTTTTCTTGGGAATATGTGGTAGTTAATATTCAGAATGTTTCATTTCCCAAATAGGTTAGATTCTTCTCCAGTGAATAAGTGACTCATTGTACTATGGATTAGGAATTAATGTCACAAATAACATACACTTGTTTCACATAGTCTACTTAAGATGTGTCATATAAGAACTCTTTCAGCTATTAACCTTTCAAAAAAGTTAAAAGAAATTCCTGAGGCTTTCAGCCCAGCCCTTATATAACCTGCACTGTCTTGTTTTGTTTTACAAAGCCATGCAGGAATGCCCCCCATTCAGAAAAGGAGTTGGTACCTAGACTAATAACTCAGTAGCACATTCAACCTGCCATTCTGGAAATTTGTATTTGTCATTTTATACAACTGCTTATTCTCTAATTTAGTCCTTAAGAACATTGATCTTAACATTGCCCTTATCCATCTAGTGCCCAATTCAGGATTCAGTTAAGCCACAGTACCATCTCAGAAGAAAACGTACCCTGGCTTTTTTCAGTTTCAAGGTAAAGGTGTAGTTTGGCCGCATAAGCAGTATGTGGAAACGTAATTCAGGGGCTTCTGCAGCATGACCTGACTGGGATCCAGCTTTCTTTGGGCACTTCCTGCTCTGAATGCCCACAGCTCTTCTTAAGCCACCCACTTCATCATTTACATGAAACCTTTCGCTCTCTACTTAGGTTTCATGTGATTTCCAATTTTTTTAATGCTGCTCAAAGCTCTTTGAGACCAGGAACAATGATTTGTGTTTGCTAAGCATGCCTTAGCATGGACCCAAAATCTAGGAGAAAGTTGGTTACTTGGTGAATAACTACTTGTTATATGCTTCCTCTCTTGGTGCTTGAAGGATATCATAGTAGAAATACTTTGGATATTCTATATATTTTGTTACTATTTTGTGTATATATGGAATTCTATATACATATAGGTAAAGAAATTTTCATAGTTGCAAAAATCAAGAATTTTCTAAAGGATGTACTTCAAAAAGAAGGAAAATAATCTCAAAAGGAATGTCTGAGATGCAAGAAAGAATGTCAAGTACATAAATTGTTCAATGTGTCCAAATAGATTGTTAATCACAGTAAATGTAAATGGACAAAACTTAGCAGTTCAATGACAAAGAATGTTAGATTGTATTTTAAAAATATTTCCCTAAAGCCAGTCTGTGCTTTTTCAAGAAACACCTACAACTCTCATTCTCTGCTGAGGGGAACATAAAATGATACTCTACTTTAAAAAATAATTCGGTACTAACTCTGCAGTTTAACATGCTTATACCATGAAACCCTGCAATTCTATGCCTTAAATTATATACCTGAGAGAAATTCTTGCACATGGACACCAAGAATAACATTCAGGAATATGGCATTATTTGTAATACCAACATTCCAAACAACCCAGATGTTCACTTACAAAAGAATGATTAAATTGACACTGGTATATTCCCACAATAGAATTGTACAGCAGTGAAAATAAAAAATGAATGAGCTATAGCGACAGGCAATAACATGGATGAATATTAGCAACAATAGTGAGGGGAATAAAACAAAAATGAAGACAGTTATAAAGCATATGGAATAAGTATAAAGCAAAACTAAATATTTTATTATTTAGGTATATTTATATGATAAATCTAACTTTTTTTAAGGAGGGAAATGAAAAACATGAGACTTAGGATAGTGGTGGCCTGGAGGGGGCAAAGAGAAATAAAGAGGCAAGGGAATAGAATTAGAAATATAAAAAACAAAAGAGAGAGGAGGGCTCTGAGCACCCAAATAGCTATAACATCATTAAAGCCTTACACCTACCTCTTGAGTTCTTATTTAGATCCATACTCTTATTTAACATTTTCTTCAAGTTTTGCTATATAGTTTCTGCTGGCCAGGCACTGAGCTGAAAGTTTAGAAATTGACGAGACATATAAAATCTCCCCTTATTCTTGTCAGGAAGGTGGATGACAAATTAATATGCTAGATAACTTTATATAGTGTTAAATTCTCTGGGGCCCAGCAGTGCAATAGAGTGTGATACACTGGAAATCTATTTTAGAGAGGGAGAGTGGTCAGGGAAGGTTTTTTGTGTAGGAGATGAGGGACACAGCATGCTGAGATTCAGGAGAGCATTTCAGTCATAAGGTGCAATAAATTCAGAGGCCCCAAGGTAGGGGGGAGTTTGGTCTGTCCAAGGAAAGCAAGAAGGTCAGTGCGGCTGAGGCAGAGTGAGTGGGAAGGAAAGAGGTCAGAGCTGAGATCAGGGAGGTAGTCTGAGGCCCCTCTGTGCGAGTCCTGGGAAATGTGTTTGAATTCATTTTAAAGTGTAATAGGTCCATATTAGAAGCAGACACTAGAAAAGGAGTTAGGCTGATAAACATAGGGATCATAACAGCAGGAAAAAGGCAACTGATAGTAAGACATAAGCAATAAAAAATTTAGTTGATCAAAATAATGCATTTGTAGAGCTTACAGACAGAAATGTAAATAATCCGGGAAATCTAGTTACATCTAAGTCTATTCATCTTACCAGATAAATGAAATGTTAAAATTTTAGTTGCTTGCATACATAACACACAGATATTCTTTTTATGACACATTCATGTCATAAACATGTGATGTTTATCCAGAGAGTTGAGAAGACTTGTTTTGTGCTTTGATTACTTAACCATAGGTCATATTAACGAGGTCATTTGAAATGTATTTTCACCCATCTTGAGATTTACAGTATGTGTATGAAACATGTCATATCATTAGTTATTATGCAGTATAAAAAGAGAATTTTTAAAAATATGTCATTGCTTGTGACTAAAATTATGATCAGAAGTGGATTTATCCGTGTCTAATGAGTTTTAAGCTTCAGAGTTCCTCACTTTCAGCCCCCATCACATACCAAGATTATGGGAGAGGCTCTAGCAATACGTTCATCTGGTCTTTTTTGTTTTAATTGTGGAAGTGAGCTATTTTAAATGCAGCTGATTAACCTTCCACCTCACGCATCACAGTTTTCATGACAGGTGGCATTGGAGTGACCACGGGCATTTTTGAGATCTGGCTAAGGGGATGTTGAGTTCATTTGGATTTTATTAGCTCTATATGGAGTTCACTAGTTACATGTATATCTATGGTTCTCTATTAGGGATTATTTAATCCCCCAGAGGACACTCACTGATGCCTGGAGACATTTTGGGTTGTTAGAATATGAGGGTGAGGGATGTTGCTACTGGTATCCAGTGGATGGAAGCCTAGGGATACCATTAAACATCCTATAATGCACAGCCCCCTGCAGTAGAGAATTGGCCATCTCCAAATGCCAAAAGTGCCCAGATTGAGAAACCCCCTAACATAGTTATGCCTGGCTACCCCAGTGTAGAAATTGCCTCCTGGAATTCACTCCCACCAGCACTGTGCTGACTTACCTGAGATTCAGAGGTCATTTCACAATATGACCATGTCCTGTGGTCTCTGACACCAAAGTCTGTGGGTAGTGGAGGAGAAACAAGGTTTGAAACATACTGGGCCAAAGGCTAGTCTGAGGAGAATTCTTCAAGGCAACAGACGTGTGCCTTGCAAGCAAATGTTTCTGTTCTCATCAATGCCTAATCAAGATGGAAGTTTTTTCATAATAAGAATATACTTGAGGCTGGGCATGATGGCTCGTGCCTTTATTCCCAGCACTTTGAAGGGGCCAACGAGGCCAATCACCTGAGGTCAGGAGTTCGAGACCAGCCTGGCCAACATGACGAAACCCCATCTCTACCAAAAATACAAAAATTAGCCGGGCGTGGTGGTGCACACCTGTAATCCCAGCTACTCGGGAGGCTGAGACAATAAAATCATTTGAACCTAAGAGGCAGAGGTTAAAGTGAACCAAGATCGCACCATTGCACGCCCAAAAAAAAAAAAAAAAAGAAAGAATATACTTGATAATGCAACATATTTAATGATAAAAGCAACCATGCAATTTTTCTTTTATAAGGGAAGAATCAGCCTTATAAGAATCATCCGGAATAGATTTTATCAAAATTCTATCTGATGATGGCTAAAACCTGTAGCATTCCCATCTACAGTGAGCACATGTGAAGTGGTATGTTTTCTGCATCACAGCTATTGATAAAAATAATTTTTGATCAACTTTATTATCTTCCTATAGAAAATATTTCAAAAATTGTTGTCAGGAGAAAGGCAGTTCTGACCAAAATACCAGAGGGCAAGTGAGTTTCCTAGTGGAGATGTCAGTTTATTAATCAAAATATTGTGATTTTATTTCTGCATTTTGTGGCATTTGTCGGCTTTTTAAAAGTATATAAGCTTTAGGCTTCACAAGCCAGAGATTGCCCCTGTTAATGATACTATTAGGTTTGTATTTTTATCAAGTGAATAAACCTTTGAATGTGAATTCTGTCAGTCCATCCCTACGACATATGCTTACAAATTAACCTATGTTTATCTGTGCTCATCTTCACTTCTGAGTCTGTAGCCTTGGGGTCTTCTAATCTCACTACTTGGCCACTTGATTCTATCCACTTTGATCCTCTCTAGATCTTGGTTCCATCATGTCTCTGCTGCCCCCATGCCTTGAAGCACAATCTGCACCCCTTGTTTTCCAAAGAAGCCTTAAAGGGGCCAGAGGTTCTGGGTAGAGTTAGAGGCAAGTGGGAAAGGCATGGTAGCCAGAGAGAGCAGCTTCAGATGGCTCTGTCATCTGTCTCTTTTCTTCTGTAACTAAGGATATCACTAACCCTTCAATTTTGCGCAGGCAGCCTTCTGCTCCCATCGTATTACTGTGGTGGATATTCTAAAGACCTCACCTTGTTTGGCATCTTCAGGTACATGTATGCTTCTCTATTCTTTATTTCTTGTAAATATCCACCTTGACTTCTGTGACATCGTGGTATCCTGCTTTTCCTTCCACTTCTCTCACGCCTCTTCACTAATTGCCCTCCTCTGCCTTCCCCAAAGGTTCTGCCCTATGGCACATAGCCTGTGCATGCTATCACCCTCAACCGTCCCCTCCACTCCATGGAGGTAATCCTGGAGGCAGGAAACTCATCTTATGTCCAACTCGGTCCACTCCCTTGAGTCCCAGACCCAGATACATTTCTGAACATCATCCTAAGCAGTAAGTCTTCCAGTCATTCCCCTCTGGGTCCCTGTTCAGGCTGATGGCCTCACCATTTACCTGGCCACCAGGCCAGAAACCTGGAAATTATCCTAGATTCAATTTATCTTTCTTTCTCCCTCATTAGACTCATTTAAAGTTATTTGTCCTGCCTTTCCTCTCCACTGCTATGGTTTTATAGATCTTCCTCCCAGTGCATCTGGATCATTGCAGCCTTTTCACTGAGATCCCTGCCTTCGGGATCATCTACAATTTCATCCTACACAGTTACCAGAATGTAAATGTAGAATAATGCAAATCTGACATATACGCCCTACATAAAACCCTTTAGTACCTCCTCTTCTCCTCAGGATGAAGTCCTAGCTCCATCAAGTAACACTTGGAGTCCTGTTATCTGGTCCATGGAGTTTCATACTCCTCAATTTTTGCTTATGTTGCCCTCTCTATCAGTCATGCCTTTACCCTTCCTCGTTGAAGCCTCTAACGCCAGATACCCCTATTCTGCACCCCACTTGACCCCTGTGGAGTTGATGTGTATATAACATTTGCTGATAGCTGAAGTTTATAGAGTCAGGCACCTGCAAAGTACTTTATGTACCTTAAATCATATAATTCTCCAGTTGCCCTATGAAACAGGTACTATGATTCTGCATCTTCCAAGTGAGGAAACAGAGGTAGTATGGAGAAGTTAAGCTTTTTAGCCAAGGTGTCTGGCTCATAAAAGAGGAGCCAGGATTTGAACCCAGGCTTTTCAATTATATACCTCTACCTCGCACAGAGCTTACGCAATTGATAAGTTACCTGTCTACCTCCTCTGCTCAACTGTGAGCTTTTGAGAACAGATATGATGTCTTCAGTCATCTATGTGTCATCTTTGCAACTGGAATCCAACACTTGTTACCTAGTAGGCACATTTGTATATGTATGAATGAATGAATTGTTGATGTGACATTGTAAATGTCTCATAAATCTCATGAGAATGCTACTGAGAATATGTGAGAGTAATACAGACATATCTGTATGTCACCCACCATGTGTATCATCCATGAGGACATAAAAGAAGTAAAAATGATGTTACTGCCTTTGAGGAGAATTTGTTTTCGTAGAAAAATGTAAATAGTTGAAAGAACTTAAATATGGAGCTTTTAAAAGCCATTCTGATTGCTGGTACCAAGGGGATTATTAGTATGTATAGAAATCAACTTATCTTTTTAAAGATTCATCATGTGCTAATAGCCAACAGCATCCACAGTTTAATTACTGACTTAATCGAGGTCTAGGGCAGAGGACTTCCTAGTACTTTGGGAACTCCTGGTCACTTTTCATGTCAGCCTTGCTTTAAAAGGGATCCTAAAAAAGCAAAAGCTTTCTGTCTCTCTGATAGTAAACTAATTTATCAGTTAAAATGCATCAGCCCAGTTGAGGTTGGCAAGAAAATGATTCATCTTACATACATCAAATTGATGGCAAAAGAAAGATTTCTGTTACTATTTTAAATGCAAAAATAATATGCTTTAAAAATAGAGGTATGGGCATACTGTGGTTTCTGGAATTGTCCTCCTGGAGAGTCACTGAGACATGGTCTCTAATGTCCTTTATAATAGTAGCATGCTTATTTCATAAGCCAGAGCCCATATAGGAAAAAGCCTTTTCTCCCCCATGCAAAGGCTTATAACTGAATGAGAAAAAAATAAATTAATTACATGAATATTAAGAGGTTACTTATCTATTATAACATTGGGCCACAAGTTGACTAATTAAAAGGAATGCAGGTTGGAAAGCTGCCACAAATCTGCTCCTTTCATTTAGAGGGCCACAGGCTGAAGCCAGTGATTGTGCATGACAGACTCTGGGAACAATGGTGCAGTGCACAGACCGTCCAGATGAAGCATGCTCGTCTGAATTACACCAACGACGGGGTGGCCTACAGGCAAACAAAATGGTTAAACAATACATAATCAAGTTTTTATTTGGTATTTCCTGCGAGGCTGTACCAGTTGCCAGGGAGCGTACTGTATTTTTTTCTTCAGCTGTATTAATTGTTGACCATAGCTGGCAGAGCCCCAAACAGGGACAGATAAGGGGGAAAATGGCATCTGGACATTAAAGCCTCAAGTGTGCTGGGGGGAAAAAAAAGCACAAAAAATTACAGCATATATCAGGAATTTTCCAACTAACGATGTGCGGATGTGGTAGCGCGAGGGAAAAAGAGCCAAACTGAGCTTGCTTTGTTCGCTAAGAGAGGCCCCCCTGTAACATTCCTTTTAGCTGTGCATATTTTGGCTTCATTTGTACAGTTTTAACTTTATACTGTGTGTGGAGGAGTTCAGTTGTAACTGGTGGTGCCTAATAATTCTATTGCAATAATTAAAGTTCATGGAGAGCTGTTAGGTTATTAGTTACATAGAAGCTGCTTCAAAAACCGGAGTCTAAGCTGAAAACTTTTTAAGTGACATGTCATTACTATAAAAGATGGCAAGAAACAGTGTCTTAAAAGCTTCGAGTGGGAGTGAGGGGCCCAGACTGGGAATGATAAGAATATGGATCCTGTAGCCTATGAATAAAGCATTTTCCACTAGCTTGTAAACCATGAAAATTTGTGATAGCATAATATCATCTGCTACTTTTAGATTCCATTTAAAATGTGAAATTCATATATAAATGTTAGCAAATCTATTGCAGAAACCATGTATTGCAGCTTCTCAACCTCTGCTAGAAATCATATGCAACTTTTAATTCAGTAATACGATGAAAAATCTCCAACTGAACACAGCTTCCTTCTTAAAAGATTGACATGCCTTGGAGTCCCCAATAAAATAATAATTGTAATGTACACCAATTGGTTAGAGCTGTGAAGTATGTTTCCCGGGGGCTTCTTTGCAGTGGTAGAGAGCTATTTGCATGGTTGTCATGCTCAGTGGTTACACTTGCAGACTCTGGAATTAGCCATGGGTTTGAATTCTAACTCTGACAAGTGGCTGGTTTGGGACTCCTGTAGTTATTAACATGTTTATATATCAGTATCTTACCTAAAATAGGGGTAAAAAATTCTGTGACTATCTCACAAGTTTTTGTATTTATATCACATAAAATGTGTGAAATCCTTAGTGAAGTGCCAGGCATATGGAAGACCCATGATAAACTCTGGCTGTTTTTCGTCAGCTATATCTTCTCTGTTGTGCAGCTCTGGGGTTTCTTTGAGCTTCTTAAAACATTCTTTCTAGTCAGTGTCTGCATTAGAGTGGAATATATTTACTTAATCACCATTGGCTTCTACAGTAGATAACAAGGAACAGGTTGTTTGGTCTGTAATGAAAGCCATGGCGATAGTTATGATTACTATTAAGCATTCTTTGAGAAGCTGAAATGTTATTAAATGTTTTCGGAAGCACTTATTATGATCCATTTATTAGTCCTGAAAAACAGTTCTCTCAAATATCATCATTCTTCCTGAGATGGACTTCCAGCTACAGTATACACGTACTTTATGACATTAGAGATGGCTGGCTGGTAACATAGAAGCCAGGCTTCATCTCCAAATGTGAAGAGAAAATTCTCTCTCTCATTCCTGTCTCATATTGATTGGATGATTTTAGTAAGACTTAATGACTTTTTTGCATATCAGTTAAATTTTCTGGTGTATGTTGCTTTTCATTTTCTTCTCCAGAAATCTTAACCCTCTTGAAGACAGGAAATTTGTTAGGAGTTCATGGACTGTGAGTATTGGAATTGTACAATTTATCACCCCAGAATTCCATATGCTGTCCATTCAATAAAGGGGTGATAATGTTAATGCTGATCAATGTTTAGATGGCAAACATCTTTAAATACACAAAATTTCCCATAAACCAAAGCATTTGTTTTAGTCCCTGACATATCAACCAGTTTTTTCAAAGTAAATCTTGTGTCCTGAAAACATTTTGAGGCCTTAAATAATACCACTCTTGAATATTATCAGTTGAGTAATTTAGTAAAGACTATTAAAAAAAAATACACATATATGGTAAGATTTTACAGAGTCTTTACTTCTGAGCATTAAGAATAAAAAATTATTAATTCTTCCCCAGCAAAACAACAACAACATGTAATAATAAGCTAAATGTGGTCAGCTTTGATTTCATAACAGGAAAACTCCCTTTTCATTTCTACAGTTGGTGTTTTCTCTTCTGCTGCTTTTTAAGTTGGGCTGTTAGCAATTTAGCCTGTCTTTAATTTTAAGCACCATTCTTCTAGTCAGGCGATCCCAATAGGAAGCCCACTCTCCAAGCTTCGCCTCTCATTGGCTAGCTGGGAAAAGAGCATTTCTGCATAAATTGGATGCTTCCTTCTCCCCTGGAGACCAAATATGCTCATGTTTCACAATCCCCTGGTTTGTAACCTTGAGTCCATTGCCTAAAGCTGGAAACTTTCACTTTGTAGAACAGAGCACACATCGAAATCCAGATCCAATACCACTGACATGCCCGTGGGTCTGACAGCAGATTGAATACATGCTTCTTTCTTAAATCTTGTTTCTGAGCTGCTCCAACTGAAATCAGAAACCGATGTGCGTGAGAGAGGTGTCCTTCAAAGAAAGGTATTTCCTTTGTGCAACTCCAGTGCACACAGAATCCAAGGGGTTAACGTGAGAGCTGCTTTGAAAACAGAGGCGAAGGTCACTGGCGGCAACAGCAAAGACTTTTAAAGCCTGCCGTCCTGAGCCTTTCAGCCTGCCTTCCCCACCCAGGGGATTGTAAACATTGGCTCCCGGCCACCACGTCCCAAAGCACAAAACTTCTCTGTGCTTTCAGCATATACGTTTATGCTTTTTTATGGAAGTTGAAGCAGAGGCGCATTATTGCTGTGAGCCCAGAGAACATGTCTCTGTTCTATGAAAAGGGAGGAATCCTGTCCTGCCGGAATGTGAAAGCATGCAGATATGCTTATTTAGCGGTGCTTCACATGGAACTTAGCCACTGCTCCTAGTCTGACTTTCTCAAGTCAAAAGAATGTGTAGAATGCTGTCACTTAATCAGAACCCAGAAGAGCTCTTTTATCTGCCATTTGTTCGTAACTTGCAATACTGTCCTTATCTCTTTGTCCTTTAGCTTGATCCAGTGCCCTCAGATATGAGAACTGGAAACATGGAAGCACTTATTACCTTGAGCATTGCTTCTTGATTTTTTTTAATTATTATTATTACTTTTACTTCAGAGTTCCTTAATCACCAACAAAGAAGCTATGAGGCTTTTCCCCCTAATTTCTGCCTTAGTGCTAGGATCATATTTGTTTGGTAATGTTTAAAAGAAACCAAGATGATTTGTATATTTACACTGCCATTTATACCTGATTCTTTAAAAGTCTATTATTGGCATAACTTTGTATCATTATAACTTTCACTGATCATTTGCATGAAACAGAATGGAATTTCCAGAGGTATCATGTGTAGCTTACATTTCTCTCTCCCAAACTTTTTAATATGTTATAGGAGGTTAATATCCTTCTGTCTATAAGTAATTTCAGTCATTTGAGATGATATTCTTCTCTTCAGTGATTTCTAAAGACAAGAATCAGAGATATATTTCAATAGATAAGAACAGAAAAATTATACCCCATGTCATTCCTTTTGGCTGTGGTCTTTATATATACAATTGTCTATTACAGAGACAGACATTTCTTCTGAAACAGCCACTCTGAGCATATTTTGTAATAAATTTGGATGCTTACCTAACGAAAGCACAATCAATCACTACACATTCATGTTTGATCAATGATGCTTGATTCTGAAAAGAACATGAGATAGACAGTAGTCCCTCCCATATTGCATGACATGAAGACGTGATTGTTCTCTCACCTGTAACTGCATTGATAAGTGATATGTGGCTTTGCGTTTTGCCACTCAAGCTAAATAACTCTTAAAGGTTCTTCACAGTCTCTTCTGGAATTCCAGTTTTGCTTTATGGAATCACAAATTATATTGGGTAATTATTAATGTTCTTTCAGCTTTCCTCTTGGTTAAAGTTTGATTTCTGTAAGTGTCAAGTTTCTGTGAACAGCATCACTGACCTGGATGTATTGGTACACAGTGCGATGTTCAGATGGTGTCACTGAGCATGTAGAATTTATTTATTCTCAATTATAGGATTCTGGAGTTAGAAAGACTTTAGAAATAATTAAATGTGACTTCTTGATTTTATAGTTGAGAAAACTAGGCCCCAACAATATAAAATTACTTTTTTGCAAGATATTAAATGTACAGAGGTTATTTACAACTAATATCCAGAGGTATATCTGGAACAAAAACTCAGGTTTCCAAATCTCAGTCTAGGACTCTTACTCCATCTAATCATGTACCCCCTATACTGTATGGTGTTCACTGATGACTAAAGATGAGACTAAAAATGGCTGATATTTAGATCACCTTCAGCAAGTAAATGACCACGTAAATGATTATGAGCAGACATTTTGTACACTGAGCAGGAGGTAACATGAGGTCTTTGTCTTTACTTGTTCCCAAAGGCACCTGGAAACTGACATTTCGACCATTCAGCTTATCAACTTGCCATACCCCAATTTCATTATAAATTTATCACAATCTGTAAAATCCCCCTCTTCTCTTGCCTATTTAATATGTAACAGTGACTTCACATGACAACAGTGAACTCTAGAAAAGAAAGATTGATTGCTAAAGCCTTCAATCCAAGTAGCACAAAAGAAAAATAATTCAACAAGCATCTATTGTATTTACATATGCTCATTATGAAAAATTAAAAGATTGCTAAAGTTCATAATGATAAATTAATTAGAATATACCTATATAAACTAGGACACAGGAAAAGTTTAAAACATAAATGAATAAATTGGAAAACAGGTAACAGTAAAATGGAAAAATAAACCTACCAGTTGGTCCTGAGAGTCACCTGCGAGATCACAGCAGCCCACTTTGTTACTGGGTAATAGAGCTTTTGAAAGAACTTGTGGCATACGAGACAGGATCACACAGGGCTGTGAAGCAGTGCTGATCAGGGTTTCCTTGTGAACCCAGCCCATACCCAGTTATTCTCAAGCCTGGGTACCCCCATTTCTTTCTCCGCTTGTATCTCTTTCTCTTAACCCAGGTAAGAAAAACAAATATCTCCTGCTTATACTTGTTATAGGTTCACAGGCAAGCAAAAGATAGGGAAAATAATATCCTGCAAAAAGAGAGTTTGGGCCTGTGCAAAACAGACATTCCTATTCTAATTTTCCACTGTGCAGATTGTGTTTATAGTTTCTTTGGTAGGTGAATCAAATATGGTAAAATTACCAACTGAGAAGGGTATAAAAAGTACGCTGTGAAGAGCAAAGATGATAAAATATTATGGGTGTACCAGAGATGAAGTTGAGTAAAAATGCTTGGTTTTCGTTGATAAAATTTTTTTCTCTCAATACACCACACAAGGAAAATCAAAGAAAGGCTTAGTCCTGTGGAGTTCTGTTAAAAAATGAATTTATTGAAATATTCAACAAGGAATGTGTGTTCCTAAGGTAGTTATTTTTGTTTTTTGTTTTTTCATTTTTGAGACAGTCTTACTCTGTCACCCAGGCTGGAGTGCAGTGGCATGATCATCACGGCTCACTACAGCCTCGAATTCATAGGCTCAGGTGATTTTCCCACCTCAGTCTCCGGAGTAGCTGGGACCACAGGCATGCACCACTACACCCAGCTAAGTTTTTGTATTTTTAGTAGAGGCAGGGTTTTGCCATGTTACCCAGGCTGGTCTTGAACTCCTGGGCTCAAGCAGTCTGCCTACCTTGGCCTTCCAAAGTGCTGGATTATAGGCGTAAGCCGCCGTGCCCAGCCCGAGGTAGGTTTCATTCTCTTCATAGGTAGCAGTTTCATAGTCTTAGAAATTCAGACAGAAATGTACTGTGATTGGTGTATATGGACTTACCTTTGTAGTAAAACAGGCACTCAACAGATGGTAGCTCTTGCTGATTAGCAAATGGAAATTTGAAATTCCTTCCTGTTAATGCCACTTAGTCAGATTTTGCTGCAGAACATGCTTACAGAACTTTCTTATTGTCACAGCTTTCAGTTGGGAAAGTTAATACTTTTCAGTCGTGTAGGTCTCATTGAAGCAGTAAGATGGCAGCCTTCAGTTTACTCAGTGGTTGCTCTTGCTCTTGCACTTACGTTTAATGAATTTTAAAAGTATAGTTAAATTACTTTCCTGTGTTTGACATATGTGTCTCAATACTCAGAATTTCTTTTTTATCAAAGGCATTCTTTACATCTGAAGTCTTACATTTTTCCATATATACTTCAGTCTTTTCTTTGAAGAGGTTTACTCCCTCTGCTGGCTCTAACTGAAATGAAAGCACATAATCTATACAGTTCTGATTACCAGTCCAAGGGATTGCTTGCATATGGTGGTATTTTCCTTAGACTGTTTTCTAAAATGTAAAATTAAACTTTTGTTTAGCTCCCTCTGATTCTGAATAATAAGACTGCCCAAAAATCTAAGAAGTCTTTTATATTCCTTTTGAGAACAATATGAAATTCTATGAGATTAATAGTGATTTGATAATTAAGAAATTCTGGCATGCAGATTTACAATATATAATAGGTGCTCAATAAATATTTATTAGTTTCTTGATTGCAGTCATATACTTATTGTACATAGACATGGTGTGTACTTTATTATAGGAGGAATAAATCATCCACTCTGTTTAATAAAGTCATATGTGTTTCTGTAGCACTTTCTCAATGCTTTATTATACTTACAACCACACAGTATTACATTTATTTCTTTTTATATTTGCCTAGCTTGACTATGAACTCTTCCAGGACAGACATGATATATTATTTGTCTTTATAGTCTCAGCTTCTGTGTTGGTAGGTTGATTGCCCAGTAATTATTGATGAGCTTCAACATTATACTCCAAAAAATGTTTCCTCAAATGCTGTACAGACAGACAGAAAGTGTAAGTAATTAGAAATTTTTCTGCACTCTAATTTTATCATGAAGAAGTAAAAGAAAGTAAATAAAGTATTTATTCAGAAAAGCCACTACCTGAATGTGAGTATATCTGAGCTAATGGAAATTATATAGTTAATACAGATACTAGGCAAGATGTCCTCACTGTCTACATCTATAATAATATATAGTGGTAATTGATGCCCATAATGATTATACCAAAGCCCTGAAGGGTTCTTAACTTTTACTTTCATTTTTAATGCAAAACTAGGTTTTCATATATTTTGCTTGTTTAAAGCAAGATACACCAGCTCTTATTTTTCTTACTAAATTACGTGCATACATACATTTAAAATTTTATTTTAGAGTATTTGTGTTCAACCCCATATATTATCATAGAGTAGTGCTTTTCAACTTGTTTTCCAAGGAACACTAATTCTGTAGAATGTTAATAGGTGTTACATGAGGAGGGGGGAAAGTCATTTAGCTTGGTAAATGCTGAATTAAATATTTCTTTCTGAACAAAGCTGGGGGCATCATGCTACCCAACTTCAAACTATACTACAGGACTACAGTAAGCAAAACATCATTGTACTGCTGCAAAAACAGACACATAGACCAATGGAACAGAACAGAGAGCCCAGAAACAAAAGTGCACACTTAAAACTCTCTGATTTTTGACAAACTTAACAAAAACAATGGGGAAAGGATTCCCTACTCAATAAACAGTGCTAGGATAACTGGCTAACCATATGCAGAAGATTGAAACTGGACCCCTTCCTTACATCATATACAAAAATTAACTCAAGATGGATTAAAGACTTAAATGTAAAACCCAAAACTATAAAAACCCAGGAGGACAACCTAGGCAATACCTTTCAGGTCGTAGGCACAGGCAAAGATTCACCCATGCATAGAATTTAAAAATGGGGAACCACAGCAGCTATTTCAGGAGAGGGAGGCTGAAGGACAATAATCAGTGTACATGTGGTACCATTTGTCCCTTGTAATTTAGAAACGCTTAACGAATGTAGGAATTAAGTTCATTTCTTTTTCAATGTCCAGATTGCCTAAGAACTCTGTGTGTGTGTGTGCGTGTGTGTGTGTGTGTGTGTGTATGTATTATGTATATATAATCTGTACACCTCAAGAGGAGGACAAACAGATGCTTAAAGAGTTGGGAGTTTGCTAAGTCAGACATAGAAGGGACAAAAGTGAGAAAAATGCCTAACATTTTTAAATTGTCTTAAACTACTGAGTCACACAATAGTTTAAGACAATTTAAAATGTTAGTCGCAAATGACAGATACTATTCTATCATTATCAAGAAAGTCTAGTTAGTGCTTTAATAAATCCAGATTATCATTTTAGAATACAAATTGTTTAGTCAAAAGTATAGAAGGTATCACCACACACTAACTTGAATGGTTGGGAATATCAAGTGTTGGCCAAGATGTAGAGAGACTGGAACTCTCATACATTTCTGGTGGGAGTGTAAAATGGTTCAACCACTTGGAAAACGGTTTGGTAGTATCTGCTAAACATTTGCCTACTCTCTGTGTATACCCAAGAGAAATGCATTCCTATATCCAACAAGAGACATGTACAAACATGTTGAAAGCAGAATGTTTATTTTACCATATCCCAAAACCAGAAATAACTGTCAACACTAAAAAAATAGCTAAACAAATTCTGGCGTAATGATGCAGTGGAATACTACACAGCGATGAAAGGGAGAAAACTATGTCCTGATAACTACAACAGCATGCAGGTTTTTTTTAAATTGCATTTTAGGTTTTGGGGTACATGTGAAGAACATGCAAGATTGTTGCATAGGTACACACATGTCAGTGTGATTTGCTGCCTTCCTCCCCATCACCTATATCTGGCATTTCTTCTCATGCTATGTCTCCCCAACTCCCCACCCCCTGCTGTCCCTCCCCTATTTCCCCCCCTACAGACTGCAATGTATGATGCTCCCCTCCCTGTGTCCATGTGTTCTCATTGTTCAACACCCACCTATGAGTAAGAACATGTGGTGTTTGATTTTCTGTTCTTGTGTCAGTTTGCTGAGAATGATGGTTTCCAGGTTCATCCATGTCCCTACAAAGG